>JBAMJV010013616.1:0-48787 GCA_037951105.1 Echinarachnius parma | reverse complement strand
TGTTTCGAGACCGAGGGAAGTGGTTAAATGTCCGATGGTAAAACAAATTTTCGCAGCCAAGACCATGTGTGGATTTGAGACCGTCACAAAGTGGACCATTATTAATTTGGGAGGGGGCTCCTGGCCATCAAGTACTTGAAAGTGCAGATGTGGCGACAGGCTCCGGGAGTGGGAGGTTGAAAAATCAAAGAATGGCATGTTCAGATCCATGATGAACTACTTGCACCGGGTGGAAACTATCCTCTTCTTCATAGCAGCATCCCGAAATGCAGACCTGTCCCTTCACCTTCAAGCTGGAGAGGCTCTCAGTAAGCTGTTCTTCACAATGCATCAAGTACAAGCACCACGTTACGTATCAGACATGCATGCACTCAATAATAACAACCCTCAGACATTGAGAGAACTGGAAGATAGCAACATCTCAGTGTCAAAGAATGCTACCCCGTTCACTTCCGTTGGTGCAGATCATGCTTGTGAGCATTTGAACAAGCTCGTGAAAGTCCATGCTGGTCTCATAGGTATTTCCAACAACGCAAATGCCAGACAATGCTTCTTCATGGCGGCTCCTGAACTATCATGCTTGGTCAGGGAGTTTAAGGGTCAATTCAGCATAGAAGCAAAGAAGCCTACAGATCGTCATGATCTTTCTCCCAGTGTGGTTAGGAGGGAGCATGATACTGTCTGCAAGATCAAGGCTGCCATTCTCAGTCACGGCAATCCTTTTGCCGTTGAAGGTGAAAGACTCTACAACTTTGTAACCCATGCTTACGTTCCACAAGAGTACGTTTATCAGATCCTGAACATAGATGCCATTGGACAGAAACTATATGAAGACTATGTAGCAGACCGATTGAACGGCCAATGTCAGCATCTGGACACCCGTAATAAAATAAACCAACAAGATGTATGTGTCTGGAAGCAAGAAGCACACTGTTTAGATCCGTGACAAAACAGTAGACATGAAGGAAACAAAGGATCTGTATGGGAGACTTATGGTCCTTGCACGGTATAGTAGAGAAGTCGATCAAAAACATGCAGTTCACTCTGACATGAGTTCACTCTGACACCAAGGGCTCTGTTTTCGCCAAGTGGTTCTCTCCTGCCATGCAGCGACAAATCAAATCTGATACACGCCCTTGACAAGTTGACAGCAATAGAAACACAAGGCAATGATCCACAACACTTGGAAAGCGAGATGTCTAATACTTGGGATGAAGAAATGAACATCACAGCTGATGAAGACGACACTCCCAACCGCAAACGTTACATCGCAGTGGTAGACGGGATGGTACTAGTCCAACAATTGACCAAGAAGCCAGCAACGATGGTAACAGTAAATGATCTTCAGGACCTCACAAGAAACCATGATGAAATAGTTCTTGTTTTTGACACCTACAGAGAAGATTCGCTGAAGTCCGACACCAGAGAAAAAAAACGGCATGGGAAAGATCCAATCCAGTACCAAGTGAAAGATGAGACTTGCATCAAACACCTCACCATGAGTAGTTACGGCTTGGTACGAACAGTCACGTCACGTTCACGTTAACGTCACGTGAACGATTCTGTACCTTTTGTGAAACAGGTCACCCAAATCTACGAAGTGTAGGGTAAAGTGACCCAACAATTTGTCGTTTTCCATGCCGGTAAAACTCGAAGTGTCGCGTTAACCAAATCGTGACGTGAGCGTTTAATCAAGATTTTTAAAATTGCAAACGCTTGTTACTAAGACTAGACATACACGCACAAAGAGATTTAAAAATGTCGACGAAAATGCCGATACCCCCTTATCAAATCTTTTCAATCATTATGTTTATAATATGTACGTGCATAATTCAGAGTAATCTGAGACGATAATATGCAGTTCTGTCATTTAGGTAATGTACAACCATACCACTTGCATTATTTGTCTTGTTATTGGAGTATTTCTAAAGACGTGTCGTGCGTGGATTTTGGCAAATGTTGATTTCCAGCTGAATTGCTACACGCAGCGGACAATTCAGTTCGCATACGCCTGAAGTTACCGTGCTCGACGTCTGAGCGTACTGGCCCTTAACGGCGTTGTATGTGCATGCCTGTGAGAGTGAGCGAGTGAGTGAGTGAGTGAGTGAGTGAGTGAGTGACCAAGACATTTCTTGAATTATGTAAGGGGGTGGGGATGGGGATGGGGGTAGGGGGTGTCCATCCCCCTGCCCCCAGGCCTGTGTACGCCTATAATTGGTATTTACAGTATAGGTAGGACGGGTTCGTTCACGATTAAATTTACCGAGAATTAGTCTCTTCTCAACGACAATTTACATTAATTTGTTTTACGCAAGCGCCAATTTACGTGAGCTTTCATGAATTGCATATAGTATATCTACAAACTGTTGGGTCACGTAACCCAACACTTCGTAGATTTGGGTGACCTGTTTCACAAAAGGTACAGAACCTTCACGTGACGTGACGTGAACGTGACGTGACTGTTCGTAGTAAGCCAGTAGTTACCTATCCCATGACCAGACTAAAGCTGACCTTACAGACTACTTAGCCACCAAGATTCTTGAGTACAACCAGGATTCTCCAAAGGTCATTGTCACTTCCGCGTCAGGACACACTAGATCCAACAGGGACATGCGGTTTGACGAGAACAACCACGAGGAGGCAGACACGTTGTTGATCTGGCATGCCGTAGCTGCTACTCAGCGAAATGGAAAAGATACACATCTAACGTTCTTCTCTCCTGACACTGACGTTCTCGTGCTGGCAATAGCCAATTATGACGCTCTGCCACATAACACCTCAATATCAATGAAGTCGGGAGAACTCCAAATCGAAACTCTGTGGAGATCCTTGGGAGCAGTCAAGGCAAAGGCTTTACCGTCCGTCCATGCTTTCTCAGGAGCAGACAACACGGGGAGATTCGCAAAGATAGGAAAGGCGACATGGTTCAAACTGCTCATCGAGGCAGATGATAGATGCTTTGAGGAAACTGTCAGATGGGGCTGATGTGACAGAAGATATGTTGTCCACACTGGCTTCATTCGTTTGTACTGCAAACTGCCCTAAGTCGAGAAAGATAAGGAAGATACCAGAGCTGCGATGGCACATATTTTGTAAGAACATGGCAGAGAGTGACAGATTGCCTCCAGCACTGGGTGCCTTAAAACAGCATATCCTACGAGCGCATAGGCAAGCTAGAGGGGGATCCAGGCCACCGTTGCTCATCAAGAGCTACCCAATCCACTCGACTATGGGTATACTTCAAGGACGTAGACGGACAGATTAAACCCTCCACGACGGAAGTGCCTCCAGCTCCGTAGCCCATCATCGAACTAGTGAGATGCCATTGCAAGGGAGACTGCACATCACAAAGATGAACATGCTTCAACAATGATTTGCCGTGTACAGACCTCTGCCAGTGTAGCGCGGTGTGTGACAATGATGAAGATTCCCACTTTGAAAATAGTGCTTCAAGATAAGATGATAGCGACTGAGGAGCAGACACAGAGCTATTACAATATCTAGTGAACTTTGAACAGTAAAACACTAGCGCATTATTGAATTGACAACATTATTTTTTTCTTCGGAAGTAACATGTTTGTATGTTCATATTCAGATCCCCATCTGTGTGTGGTTGGATCTAAATTAGTGACATTCAGGGTCAAACACAGTGTTTGTGGGAGGGCAAAGACCACATAAGGGCGCAAGCTGTGCCAATTTAGACTTGTTTAGATGTATGTAAGAAATTGATGTTCCTATAGGAAGTAATTGCCCCCCCCCCCCCTAAGCCAATCCCTTCCCCCACCTTCTTGGTATGCCACTGTTGTGGGGTGAGGGGGACAGTACAGGAGGATCTACATGTTTTCCAAAAAGGCCCAAGCTGTGCCAAAATACATTTGTTTTTGTTCAGGCTATTTGAATTATTGATCCCCCCCCCCCAGCCCCCTTGGTATGCCCCTGTTCTGGGGCTGAGGGGAAATATTTAAGTCTACAGTCAATGTTCTCTTAAATGGTGCAATTGTTATTCGTATGCATGTTCATTTGTTATGTTCTTATAGGAAAAAGTACCCCCTTACCCCCCCCCCCCCCTTTCCTAGCCAACCCCCTTCTCCCTAGCTATGCCACCGCTCCAAATTGTTGAATGGGGTCTTTATGACAACCTAGCTCCTTAAAATTAGGTTTACCATCCATTTTTAGTGTTATAGAAGAATTTAAGGCGGAGTTATATACAAAAACAAGTTGAAAATGGCAGCCATTTTGAAAATCCAAGATGGCCGCCATAATGGCTTTGGAAAAAATGGCAACATGGATTTTTAGATTAGGCGTACTTCAAACCTTTCAAAAATGTTGAATATAAAAAATCTCGGAAATAATATCGCTAATGATATTCGCTTGTCTCGCAATGTCAAACTAGGAATCTAAACGATCACGACGTTTCGTATGCTACTGCAATACTTTGTCAAATGATAATATCGAATGTAGACGCTCGGCTTTTATGCTCTACCGTGGCTCCCAACATCACAATCTCGCATGAGCGATTGCGATCCTGATAGGTCAACAACGGAACACGCTGATAAAAAATCTCCACAAATTTTGAAACGAAATTACATAAGGAACCCGACTACTATTTGATTGGATGGAATATTAATGAGGTGGGAGGAGCAGAAGTTAATTGAACGCTGATTGAGCTTTCAGAATACCGATTTTCCACTCAATCAGCGTGCAATTAAATCATGGACTTAAGTGCATATTTAAATGAAAAGTTAAATGAGCTTTCAGAATAACCCCCCCATGTATGTAATACCTGCCATAGTGCATACTTATGCGTACCCAGTGGTGGTGGTGGGAGGCGGAGGGGAGGGGGGGGGGGGGGGGGGTCCACCCCCGCTTTTGACCAACAAATAAATGTTTGTGGGGGTAACCCCCCCCCCCCTTCCCTTTACAACTCGAATTGTTTACCTGTCCTGGTCTTAGTCTCGACAATTGTAAAGGTACTTGGCCTCAGCTTTGACAATTTTCTACGGACCTCACACCCCACCCCCCCCTCCCCCCCCCCCCCCCCCCCCTCCTGACCATGCTTACACGATTTTTAACCAATGGTCTCCTCCAGAGAAATTTGACTGACGAAATACCCCCCCCCCCTCCCCCCCCCCCCCCCCCCCCCCATGAACACTTCTTGGGTCCGCCAGTGCTATGCCTGATTAGTTTACAGGTTGCATGTCGACACGTTATTCTACATTTTTCCATAATTATTAATTTTATTGAGAATATATAGAAGCACTCAAATCAGCCAATATATACATATATATAGTATTATACATCGTAACTAGTTTCTGTATGAAATCTCAGAATGTATGGCGTGACACTGGGTGACCATGCATCCATACAGAGGTTTTGTTGTTATACTAAAACACATTGTTCCTAAGTCACGAACTCTATTTCGAAATAGTTGTTTACAAATTAAGTTGTTCCTTAAAAAGTAATATGCCCATGTATTGCTGTTTAGATAGTGAAATTTATATTCTGTGTATTTATAAATGTCTTTGTTTGATTAACCATCTACTTTTGCAAATGTATTACTAGTACTGTTGTTATTATCAAAATCATAGCATTTGGTATGTAATACTTTATATTGGTTATATTCATTGTATTGTAGTGTAATTGATTTACAGTTCGTGAATGAACACTTAAATTTGCATTTTTCATAATTGTATTACAATATGGAATCACTAAAAATTAGATCATCATCAAAAATGCATTTTGTGTGTTGAATCCTAGGTCCCAGTCTCTCGAGCTGTATAACATGTGTCAGGATGATCATAAATGGATACTCTTGCTAACATGGATGAATGGGTTATCACACCTGACACACCTGAAGGTATATCGCGATGATAACTATGGATCATATGGCGATGATAACTATGCACCATATATCACGTTAAACACTGATAAGACTGAGGCAGGAGCAATCAAGGTAAGGTTGACCATCATAATTAAGAGACAATTATTATATGTATGTACTATAAATTTGTTCCCAGTGCGTCTTTCCAAACATTATATTATGAATCAATGTATTGCATGTACAATATTGCAAGGGCATCATAAAGAAGATTTTCAATTCTTCATAGAACAATTATTCATAAGAATGCGTTTACCGAATGCGTCAAGACATGATATTATTGTTGCATATTATAGTATTATAACATGGGGACGAATTCATTCAATAGCTGCATGATACGTGTTTGACATTTATTTGTACTTTGACCGATCCAGAGTGTGCGTTTTCTCAGGTCGTACTCTTGTCATAAACATACATAATTATCATGCATCATTAACATTTTCTTTATGAAACCACTGTGTGACACCTTCTACCCGATGATATCATCAAAGGCAGCATCAAGCAAGGTAGCAAGCTGCCTGACAGAATAAACAGAAGAAATTAAGAAATTGCAGTCTTTAGGGCACTAGTATAACTGGGTATATTTTCCATTCTATACAGAGGTTTTATTGTTATATACTAAAACACATAGTTCCTAAGTCACGAATACTATTTTGAAATAGTTGATTACAAACTAAGTTGTTCATTATTTATTAAGTAGTAATTAATGCCTGCTTATTGCTATTTAAATAGTGAAATTTACATTTCGTGTATCTAAACACTATAATGTGTGTGCCTTTGTAAATGCATTGAACTGATTAACCATCCAATTTCGCAAAGTTATTACTAGTACTGTTGTTTTTATCAAAATCATAGCATTGTGTATGAAAAACTTTATATTGGTTATACTCATCGTATTGTATTAAAGGGTACCACCACCCAAAAATAATATTCTTATTATAGAAAGGTAACATATTTAGTATTCCATTCCATCAACAAGTTCGCAAATTATGTTTTCAGAAAAAAAAAGATATATTATTGGAAAACGCATCACCATTCAGAAGCATTCGTTCATGCGGTCTGAATTGCGAAGACTGATGCGTGCGGAGCGAACGAATCGCCGGGGATTATATTACCTACAAGCGTACGAGTGAATAGCATTGGCGCACTCGCAAATGTTTGGCCCGTATGGAACCAGGAAATAGTAGTGGTTCCGTAAATGGTGGAAATTAATTGCTTTGTTAATGATTTATTGTGATCATCACTTTATTAGGCGAATTTCGCCAACAAATAAAAGGAAATACATAACCCAGGACACTGGCATATAATTGCCAGCGCAGGGGAGTAAAATAGTATAATGAACAATGTATAGAATGCTTTACAAAAAAAATCTAACACTTAATTAAGTTCCTACCTGACAATAACATTACATTATTTAGAATCATATTTCAATAGCAACATAGTATATAATTTAAATAAATAGTTTAAATAAATAATTCAGCGTAATAGTCTCGGTAATGGTCTCGGTCTCAAAAATGACGAACGTTCGCGGTCTCTGCTTTGAGAATTTTCTACGACTACCCCCCCCCCCCCCCCCCCCCTTCCACCCCCCCGCTTACAGGATTCTCAAACACTGGGTATTGGTCTCGGCCTCGAAAACTGTGGACCGGACCTGGTCTTGGTTTCAAAAATGTTGAAGTACTTGGTCTCGGCTTCGACAATTTTCAACGACTCCCCCCCCCCCCCCCTTGACAAAATCCTTGGTACGCGACAGATATAGATCGAAGTTGAAATTTCAATTTACGATATGAAGATGACCACCTTTATTCTGAAAAAATTGTCGGACACTCGGAGGAAATTTACTTTGCTCGCTTTGTCAGATCTGTATAAACGAAATATTTGCAATCTTGAGATCGTCGTAGTATTGCGCAGGCGATACGCCTTATTATTATTATGGAGTCTGCTATCAATCAATAACGATCGCTATTCATACTTGAATAAAAAGGTCGCTATTTATAGTACGAAATGAGGGACGCTATCCATAATAGTCCTAACCACTTTTAATTGGAAAACCCAAATTTGCTAAAACTGTTACTATTGGCTTTCTAAAAATAGATCTCCATTAATTTAATACACAGTAATTAATGATTAATATTAGAAGAAACTTCCCTTTTTAAATGAATACGTCTGTTTAAGTTCCATATAATTAAGATTCTTTCATGGCCTCGTCTTAGTGTAGCAGGCGTAGGTTTGCAAAGTAACCAGTTGAATTGACATCCAAGTACCGTAATGTACATTGACTGGAGTGTGTAATACTTGGTTTACAGTATAGTACTTTATTTTGTTTACATGTGTGTATGTCACACTTCATTGAGTATGCATTTGCCCATAACATAACTTGTTTATGCATATAGAAAGATGATCTATTCAGCCCGTCAAATATCAAACATGCATCATCTATATTATGTATAAATTAACAGATACAATCTCTCACAATGTGTGAAATGACTCTGGGTGACGATGCATCTTATATTGGTTATCCTCATCATATTGTATTAAGTATTATTCATTTACAGTTATTGAATGAACATTTACAGTTATTGAATGAACACAGATTGCATTTGTTCATAACTTTTTACAATATGGAATCACTAAAATCACTATTAAATATGCAAGTTCTGTGTGATATACTAGGTCCAGTCTCTCACGATGTGTAACCTGTCTCTGAATGACCATGCATGGATATCCTTGCTAACAAAAAAAAAGTCGGACACTCGGAGGAAATTCCGACGATTTTTTTTTCTTTGCTCGTTTTGTCAGAACTGTACAAACGAAATATTCGGCATCTTGATATCGTCGTAGTATTGCGCAGGCGATAGGCCTTATTATTATTATTATAGAGTCTGCTCTTTATTAATAAGGACCGCTGATCATGATTTAGAAGGAAGTCATTATTCATAACGATCGCTATTCATACTCGAAGAAAAAGGTCGCTTATCATAATACAGCATGCATGAGAAGAGGGTCGCTATACATAAGTCGAAATGAGGATCACTCTTTATAGTACGAAAAGAGGGACGCTTTTCATTATATTCATGACAAACTTTCTAAGTGGACAACGCAAATTTGCTCAAACCTTCACTATTGGCCTTATTAAATAGATCTCCTTTTATTTAATACGGGTTTAATACACATTACTAGGAAAAGAAACTTCCTGTTTTTAGTTAATATGTCTGTTTAAGTTCCATACACTTAAGATTTTGTCCATGGACCTGTCTTAGATAGCAGGCGTAGGTTTGCTATAACAAAGGAACCAGTAGAATTGACATCCACATACCGTACTGTACATTGACTGGAGTGTGTAATACTTGTCGTATAGTATAATACATTATTGTCTTTACAGGTATAGTGTATGTGACATTGTGCATTTGCCCATAACATAACTTGTTTATGCATATAGAATAATTATCTATTCAGCCCGTCAAATATCAAACATGCATCATCTATATTTTATGTATGAATTCACAGATACAATCTCTCACAATGGTCGACATGACTCTGGGTTACAATGCATCCAGTGCCCTGGCAGGATGGCTGTGTAGCTTGTCAGACCTGACACACCTGAGGCTAAAGTGGATGAAACTGTGTGACTGCTTCTACCAGAGGATGTCAGCAAAGAGAGCATCAAGCAAGGTAGCAAGTTGCTTATCAGAATCAATATACATCATTACTGTATGTATTGATTATAGCTTTCCAGTGTTGAGGCCATGACATTAAGTGGACATTTGAATGTCCATATGGTATGTTATTGGCATCACTACATACTGTGTGCGAAAGTTCCATATTGTTGATCCCAGGGATAGTAGGTCTCAATATTGTTATACGCTATACATATATCTAACATTAACCCATTCAATGTGTGTCTGTTCTTTGTGTAACTGGGGTGTGCTCGTATTCACAAAGGAACCAGATAGTCTGACGTCGAAGTATGTTATACCTGCCACAGTGTGCATGTTGTACTATAACTAATTAGTTTACAGGTTTACATTGTTCCTAAGTCACGAATACTATTTTTAAGTATAAGTAATTATTGCCCGTGTTTTGCTGTTAAGATAGTAAAAATGTACATTTTGAGTACTTTTAGATGTATTTGTTTGCATTTGTAAGCGCTTTCAACTGATTACGCATCCACTTTCGCAAAGATCCCCATATAAATGTAGTTGCTACTAATATTGTTGTTATTATCAACATTATAGCATTTCGTATGTAATATCTTATATTGGTTATCCTCATCATATTGTATTAAGTATTATTCATTTACAGTTATTGAATGAACACTTCAGTTTGCATTTGTTCATAACTTGTTACAATATGGAATTACTAAAAAATAAGAACACCATTAAAGGATAGTTGAGTTTTGGTAGAGAGGGCGCTAGACTACTTTTTTTTAATGTGAGGTAATGAAAAACTGAGTGTAAAATTTGAAAGAGCATAATATTTAAAGGGGACCACCAGGCAAAGGACAACACATTATGATATGTTTTGGTACCGTTTTGTGATATCAAATAGATACCAAACATTTTGCAAAGGGTTGTGTAATTCATAAACAAAGCAATTAATTTCCACCACTTACGGAACCACGGCTATCTCGTGGTTCCACACGGGCCAAGAATTTGCGAGTGCGCCAATGTAATTCACGCGTACGTCAATCGAATCCCGGATGATTCGTTCGCTCTGCATAGAGCGCCGCTGGCACTGCTCGCATAATAGTCTGCGCATTCAGACCGCATGACCGCATGGCGGAGAATGGTGATGCGTTTTCCAATTATACATTTTTTTCTGAAAACATATTTTTGTGCACTTATTGAAGGAATGGAATACTAAAGATGTTACCTTTCTATAAAAAGATTATTATTTTTGGGTGGTGGTACCCTTTAAATAATAAAATCATCTTTGTTTGATCAAAATCGGTTCAGAGACGGCTGAAATATCCATAAATATAACAATTTGTAATAAAGCTGGGGCCCCAGGTTTATTAGAGAATTTTGAACCAGCCGTTCACAATTCAACAAAATGCTTCCTCTTTTCCAAAAGTTACAAAATAGGTATTTAAATAGTTGTTGGTTATTTCTCTATCTAATCACTATTTCAACAAAACATCACATGCGCAATATTTTATTCAAAATGGTTGAAACCGATGAGTGATTAGAGAGCGCCCTCTTACGTTTTAACGGTTCTTTTTGAATGATAACATGATCTTTACTACGTCATTTGTAATTTTGTGTTCCTTTCTAGTTATAACTATTAGTTTGTAATGTAATGATGCAGGTTTTGGTTACTAAAATTCAGTTTCACCAAAACTGTACTCTCCTTACCAGAACTCAACTATCCCTTTAAGCATTTAAAGATGAAATATCAGTACTGTTCAGGCGGCAATCTTCTTGGATCCCTAGTCCAGGGACGTCCGGTAAATCTTGGTTGCATGGTATGGTGCGGACACTTGGTTTGTCTTGCTCGGTGACCATGTTTGAGCGATCTCTGACGTACAGGTTGGCGAAACACGTTAATTCCATAATATCTTCTTCATAGACGGCGAAGGCTAATTTTGGCATTTCCGGTTTCTACGGCACAGGTTAAGCAATTTGCGATACACTATCATGGTGGTCAATCGTGGACGCCCTGGAGCTTCCCGTGGCTTTAATTGACTCTCCTCTCGATGACTTCTGAGGATTGTACAGACCGTAAACTGCGATGTTCCAACGAAATAGTGAACATTGCTTGTTGACACCCCTTCCTGGTGGAGCACGTGCATCGTTTGGCGTGTAGCAATTGGCGTTGGACGGAGTATGGCCCAGAGAGCCTCTGTGCCAATTTTGGTTGAAAATTGTGCAGCCTACTCTGAGAAATAACACATATTAATGACTTGTTGGACATACGCTATGGAGAGGGAAAGGGGCCAATCTTCAAAGGTCCTACCTTTCAAAGCTCAAAACAAAAGGCTAAACTAATTAATGCAAATTCATGCAATCAATTCTTGTACATTGTTAGTTTGAAAATATTATCAAATCATTATTTTAAGTAAATAGTTCATTAGGTGCAAAAAATAGAGAAAAAGAATGAAGTTGGATCTAAAAAAAAGATATTCCAACTTTATAACCAACAGTGTAGATCTCCATTAATTTAATACACATTAATATTAGAAGAAACTTCCCTTTTTAAATGAATACGTCTGTTTAAGTTACATATAATTAAGATTTTGTTCATGGACCTGTCTTAGTGTAGCAGGCGTAGGTTTGCTATAACAAAGGAACCAGTTGAGTTGACATCCAAGTACCGTAATGTACATTGACTGGAGTGTGTAATATTCGTCGTACAGTATAATACATTATTGTCTTTACAGGTATAGTGTATGTGACATTGTGCATTTGCCCATAACATAACTTGTTTATGCATATATAATAATTATCTATGCAGCCCGTCAAATATCAAACATGCATCATCTATATTTTATGTATAAATTCACAGATACAATCTCTCACAATGTGTCAAATGACTCTGGGTGACGATGCATCCAGTGCTTTGGCAGGATGGCTGTGTAGCTTGTCAGACCTGACACACCTGAAGCTAGAGTGCATGAATCTGTGTGACACCTTCTACCACAATCTGACATCAGAGGCAGTATCAAACAAGGTACCAAGTTGCTTATCAGAATCAATATACATCATTACTGTATGTATTGATTATAGCTTTCCAGTGTTGAGGCCATGACATTAAAGGGGTAGTTTAGTTTTGGTAAGGCTGAACTTTAGTAACCAAACCTGGACAATAACCATTAAAACTAATAGTAATAACTCCACTATGCTCGAAAAGTATACAAACTTGCAAAATGACTAAGTAAAAAGCATGTTATCATTCAAAAAGAGCCATTTTGATCACGAGAGGGCGCTTTTTTAAAGGCGTCAGTTTCAACCATTTTCCATAGACAATAATGCATGTGATGTTTTATTACCAGACTGATTTTATAGAGAGAACATCAACAACTACTTAAATAACACTTTCGACATTTTTTGAGAAAGTGGAAGCATTTTTTGAATTTTTTTAATAAACCGTTAATTATTTGGGCCCCAAATAATTATAAGATCAGATACATTTATTGATATTTCAGCCGTTTGTGGGTCGATTTGGACCAAATAAAGTTTATTCTGCCATTAAAATTGCATGTTCTCTCAAATTCGACACTCAGTTTTTCATTACCTCACAAAAAAATTGTGATGTGCAGCGCCCTCTCTACCAAAACTAAACTTCCCCTTTAAGTGGACATTTGAATGTCCATATGGTATGTTATTGGCATCACTACATACTGTGTGCGAAAGTTCCATATTGTTGATCCCAGGGATAGTAGGTCTCAATATTGTTATACGCTATACATATATCTAACATTAACCCATTCAATGGGTGATTTCAAGTATGGTGTTTAAACCTGGTGTTAGTGTTTATTAAACACTAAATCGGGCTTAAACACCATACTTGAAATGACTTAGTGTTAGGATGGTGTTAACATGATGACCTCTGATTTCACCGTTGTACAAACTTCCGTTTCCGACAGGCGGTGTTTATTGATATGGCAATATACTATCGTAGATGGTGTTGAGCTAGTGTTAGTGTTTAATAAACACTAACTGCAGCCTTAACACCGTACTTGAAATGAGTTGGTGTATGAGGTTTGACCTCGTACTTCCGGCAGTGCCACGTGGTTGCTGGTGTTTAGCGTCGTCTGCTAATCTGCCCGGTAGTGTTAGTGTTGAGCATGTATACGCAAAACTCCATAGAGATAACAACTTCCATAGGGATCGAAATGAAAGTCATTTCAAGTACAGATCGAGCTGGTGTTAGTGTTACTGTTGCTAGGTGGGCATTAAAATCACAATTCTGAACTGAAATTGTGGTGTTTTCGTTTGTCTAAGCATGTAAAAAGGGTATCAACCTAGATAATTTGTGAAATTTTACGTGAAGTTTATGAAACGCAATGAAAATCTAATTTTTTTATG
Source organism: Echinarachnius parma (assembly GCA_037951105.1). NCBI lineage: Eukaryota > Metazoa > Echinodermata > Echinoidea > Clypeasteroida > Echinarachniidae > Echinarachnius > Echinarachnius parma. Next base: position 34,882 of record JBAMJV010013616.1, on the reverse strand, counting down.
AATGTATTAATTTGAATATCTACAGTAATTTACGCAAATAAGGTCATACAATTAATATTTTTACCCATAAATCTGATATTCAAATTTTTCACTACATAAATTATTTAGACCATTATTTTGGAATAGAATAATAATTCATCAAAACAAATTGGAATAGCCAGTTTCTTCCTCATGTGTTTTATTGTTTTTATAATGAATTATTTTATGTACATAATTATTTCTTTGTTTTTATACTTCTGCATTTGTATTTTTTGTGTTGTTTGTTTCATTTCTAACTATAATTTAACTTTTTGAACACCAAAACAAACACTTCAAATGTAAACCAGACCAAACCAACGATGTATCTATTTTGAACGAAAACTTATATTGGCCAGTTGTTTTGTACACACATCACGAAATTGAGCGATTTTCGGGATTTCGTAACGTGATTTAGTAACGGTAGGTCCGAGCTTTACGGTTTGGAGCAATAAAACAAATCTCGGAGGTGGAGTGGGGGGGGGGGGGGGGGGAATAATGGCCCCCAGCCTTGTCGAGCCACATGTACAATATCATACAGAGGTGGTTAATTCCTGTGATTCTTGCAAAATTGTTACACACTTTTCAGGCAGCTAATTATTTTCGAAACCAGAATGTGTTTCTAAATAGGCCTAATTATACGTTCTAGCTCCCATGTTTTAAAAAAGCCTATGAATGACTAATGCTACTTTCAAAATACTTAGTTTACACCTTTTCAGTTCGATGTTGAGAATGAGAAAGATCAGAATCTTGTTGTCATCAGTTTATATTTGAAACATCGTGATTCATGATGATTATTCCCCCCCCCCCCCAACACACACTCCTCTAGAGGACCCTGTAGGTAATGTATACACTGACAATTGTTTGTACATCTTTGACATTTTATAAAAAAACTTGTAATTGAGTTCAAAGCTCTACGAGATTTGTTTTTAATAATGGCAAAAAAAAAAAAAAGTTACCACATCGGGGACTCGAACCCACTTCTAACAATTAATTCCTTACGTGATGTCCACGTGCGACCGGCCTTACCCACTCGGCCATCAAACACCTAGTGATCACGTGACCGATTGTATCAACTATATACTTAGTAACATGTCACATACTATCCGTATTTACGCGGAACTTGTACCGTGCATGCTGCCACAGCGAGTTATGCCTTCATCGTCGGGTAAGCAAACCGCTAGCGCTAGCGATGTGTCTCCGTGCGCGGCGGGCATTCAATTTTTTAAAGAGAGTAAAGGGCCGGTCACACTTGCGGTAATGGACGTAGTTGAACGTAGTGGAGGCTAACGTAGTTGAAGGTAGTTGAACGTAGTTGAACGTACTGTCATCCGTACCGTACCGTAGTTATCCGTGATGCTAACTTGGTATTAACTCGGTAGAGCCGTGATCTTCGATTTAATTTTTGGACATGTTCAAAAGAGCGGTACGTTAAACGCATCCGTGATGCAAAGACAGGTACGGAGTGGTACGTCTGACTACGATTGAGTACGATCGAGAGACTGCGGTAGCCACTACGCTGGACTACGCTAAAGAACGTCAAACTACGGTAAATAGCAACTCCGCACGGAGTATAACAGCCAACCGGTGGTGTAGTACCGCCATTGCGCATGTTTTTTCAAACATAGCAGGTCTTTGAAATTTGTCTTATTTTTTTGTATTAAACATGTCTGGATCAAGACTATCGATGCTGGTTTTGTGCACGGTAAAGTACGTTAGAGTACGCTACAGTACATTTAAGTACGTAACGAAGTACGTTAGACTACGCCAGACTTCGTTAGACTACGTTAGACTACGTTCAACTTCAGTTTAATACGGATGCCTTTAACGTACCGCTCTTTTGAGCATGTTCAAAAATTAAATCGAGGATCACGGCTCCCCCGAGTTAATACCAAGTTAGCATCACAAACAACTACGGTACGATACGGATGCTAGTACGTTCAACTACCTTCAACTTCGTTCAACTACGATCAACAACGTTAGCCACCACTACGTTGACTATACGTCTACTACCGCAAGTATGACCGGCACAGGGGGTATACAGCATGAGGGTCCACCATTTTTTGAAACAGAGATGAAACATGAAGATGATAATGAATAAAGATGAAACAAAATGTGAACAAAGATGATCATAAATATTCATGAAAAACACAGATAAAAAAATTAAGATGAAAATGAATCAAAATAAAATACAAGGATAAAAAATAAAGATGAACAATTCAAATGAAAATGAATAGTGATGAAAAACAGAGATGAAAAATAAAAAAAAGAATGATGAATTCGAGTATGAAGCAGATAACTATTAAATAACTGTGTTGGTTGAAAAACATGCGCACAATGGCCGTATTACACTGCGGGCTGGCTTTTATACTCCGTACAGAGCTGGTAAATAATACCGTACATTCCGTAGTTTGGCGTTCTCTAGCGCACTCAAGCGTAGTCTAATGTAGTCTAACGTAGTCTAGCGTAGTGCCTATCGTAGTCTATCGTACTCTAACGTAGTCTGACGTACCGCTCCGTACCTATCTTTGAGCGAGCCGTACCCGCATTAGCGTAGTCTAGCGTAGTTTATCATACTTCAGCGCACTTCAATGTACCATAACGCACTTCAACGTACCTCAACGTACCTCTCTGTGGCTCATCACCCAAATTCAGCCGTACCTTAACGTAGTTCAACGTAGTTTAACCTAGTTTAACGTACTTTCACCACGTCTGACCCACATTAAATTACCTTACGGATCACTACGTCCACTACCGCAAGTGTGACCGGCCCATAACGCACATTTCTTGCGAGTTTAGTTACAAATTTCACTAAAAATAGGGAATATCCACTAAAATCGTATCGACCAAGTGAATGGTTTGAATGTTGTTTTTAAATTATGGTATTCAATACATGTATGTGGTAAGTCTTCATTACGGCTTGCTCTCTGATTCGTAACCATGTAACCGTTTTCGTCACCATTTTAAGGGGGTTCGCGTGATTTTGTCTCTGGTGTTGACAAACACTAGCGATACTGTGATCGATCACTACTCAAGGTCATCACGATTAGAAAGTTTGTGACCTCCTCTTAATCTGGAAGCTGGTGTTTAGCTCAGATTAGAGGCAGTTTTTCATCCTCAACACTAACACTAACCCCAACACCATACTTGAAATCACCCAATGTGTGTCTGTTCTTTGTGTAACTGGGGTGTGCTCGTATTCACAAAGGAACCAGATAGTCTGACGTCGAAGTATGTTATACCTGCCACAGTGTGCATGTTGTACTATAACTAATTAGTTTACAGGTTTACATTGATCCTAAGTCACGAATATTGTTAAGTATAAGTAATTATTGCCCGTGTTTTGCTGTTAAGATAGTAAAAATTTACATTTTGAGTACTTTTAGATGTATTTGTTTGCATTTGTAAGCGCTTTCAACTGATTACGCATCCACTTTCGCAAAGATCCCCATATAAATGTAGTTGCTACTAATATTGTTGTTATTATCAACATCATAGCATTTCGTATGTAATATCTTATATTGGTTATCCCCATCATATTGTATTAAGTATTATTCATTTACAGTTATTGAATGAACACTTCAGTTTGCATTTGTTCATAACTTTTTACAATATGGAATCACTAAAAAATAAGAACACCATTAAATATGCAAGTTCTGTGTGATATACTAGGTCCAGTCTCTCACGATGTGTAACCTGTCTCTGAATGACCATGCATGGGTATCCTTGCTAACAAAAAAAAAGTCGGACACTCGGAGGGAATTCCGACGATTGTTTTCTTTGCTCGTTTTGTCAGACCTGTACAAACGAAATATTCGGTATCTTGATATCGTCGTAGTATTGCGCAGGCGATAGGCCTTATTATTATTATAGAGTCTGCTCTTTATTCATAACGACCGCTGATCATGATTTAAAAGGAAGTCATTATTCATAACGATCGCTATTCATACTCGAAGAAAAAGGTCGCTGACCATAATACAGCATGCATGAGAAGAGGGTCGCTATACATAAGTCGTAATGAGGATCACTATTTATAGTACGAAAAGAAGGACGCTTTTCATTATATTCATGACAAACTTCTAAGTGGACAACGCACATTTGCTCAAACCTTCACTATTGGCCTTATTAAATAGATCTCCTTTTATTCAATACGGGTTTAATAGACATTACTAGGGAAAGAGACTTCCTGTTTTAAGTTAATACGTCTGTTTAAGTTCCATATAATTAAGATTGTGTTCATGGACCTATCTTACTGTAGCAGGCGTAGGTTTGCTATAACAAAGGAACCAGTTGAATTGTCATCCAAGTACCGTACTGTACATTGACTGGAGTGTGTAATACTTGTCGTACAGTATAATACATTATTGTCTTTACAGGTATAGTGTATGTGACACTTCATTGTGTATTTGCCCATAATATAACTTGTTTATGCATATAGAATAATTATCTATTCTGCCCGTCAAATATCAAACATGCATCATCTATATTTTATGTATGAATTCACAGATAGAATCTCTCACAATGCGTGGCATGACTCTGAGTTACTCTGCATCCAGTGCCCTAGCACGATGGCTGTGCTTTCTGGCAGACCTGACACACCTGCACCTAGACTACATGACACTGTGTGACGGCTTCTACCAGAGGATGTCATCAAATGCATCATCAAGCAAGGTAGCAATTTGCTTATCAGAATCAATATACATTACTGTATGTATTGATTATAGCTTTCCGGTGCTGAGGCCAAGACATTAAGTGGACATTTGAATGTCCATATGGTATGTTATTGGCATCACTACATACTGTGCGCGAAAGTTCCATATTGTTGATCCCAGGGTTAGTAGGTCTCAATATTGTTATACGCTCCACGTATATACATTAACCCATTCAATTGTTGTCTCTTATTGGTGTAACTGGGGTGTGCTCGTATTCACAAATGAACAAGATGGAATGACGTCCATGTATGTAATACCTGCAATAGTGCATAATTATGCGTACCCAGTGGTGGTGGTGGGGAGGGGGGGGTGGGGGGGGGGGTCCACCCCCGCTTTGATCAACAAATAAATGTTTGTGGGGGTTCACCCCCCCCCCCCCCCCCCCACCTCCCCTTTACAACTCGAATTGTTTACCTGTCCTGGTCTTAGTCTCGACAATTGTGAAGGTACTTGGCCTCAGCTTCGACAATTTTCTACGGACCTCACTCCCCCCCCCCCCCCCCCCCATGCTTACACGATTTGTAACCAATAGTCTCCTCCAGAGAAATTTGACTGACGAAATACCCCCCCCCCCCCCCCCTCACTCCCCCTTGAACACTTCTTGGGTACGCCAGTGCTATGCCTGATTAGTTTACAGGTTGTATGTCGACACGTTATTCTACATTTTTCCATAATTATTAATTTTATTGAGAAAATATAGAAGCACTCAAAATCAGCCAGTATATACATAATAGTATTATACATCGTTATTACTTTCTGTATGAAATCACAGATACCATATCTCAGAATGTATGGCGTGACACTGTGTGACCATGCATCCATACAGAGGTTTCGTTGTTATACTAACACACATTGTTCCTAAGTCACGAACTCTATTTCGAAATAGTTGTTTAAAAATTAAGTTGTTCCTTAAAAAGCAATTAATGCCCATGTATTGCTGTTTAGATAGTGAAATTTACATTCTGTGTATTTATAAATGTATTTATTTGCATTTGTAAGCGCGTCCAACTGATTAACAATCTACTTTTGCAAATGTATTACTACTACTGTTGTTATATATAACATACATCGTTAGTATATATTTTCTGTATGAAATCACAGATACAATCTCTCACAATGCGTGAAATGACTCTGGATGACAATGCATCCAGTGCCCTGGAAGGATGGTTGTGTAGCTTGTCAGACCTGACACACCTGAAGCTAGAGTGCATGGAACTGTGTGACACCTTCTACCACAATCTGTCATCAGAGGCAGCATCAAACAAGGTAGCAAATTGCGTATCGGAATCAATATATAGCATAAATATCTGTATTGATTATAACTTTTCATTAACAAATTGTGTTGTGCAGCGGCCTCTCTACCAAACCTGAACTACTCCTTTAATCTTGTCCTGATAAATTAATATATACGATTTATAAACTTTATATTAACACGAATTATAACTGGGTATATTTTCTATACAGAGGTTTTATTGTTATATACTAAAACTCATGGTTCCTAAGTCACGAATACTATTTTGAAATAGTTGATTACAAACTAAGTTGTTCATTAGTTATTAACAAGTAATTAATGCCTGTGTATTGCTATTTAAATAGTGAAATTTACATTTTAGGTATTTAAACGCTATATGTGTGTGCCTTTGTAAATGCATTCAACTGATTAACCATCCAATTTCGCAAAGTTATTACTAGTATTGTTGTTATTATCAAAATCATAGCATTTGGTATGTAATACTTTATATTGGTTATATTCATTGTATTGTAGTATATTATTTGATTTACAGTTCGTGAATGAACACTTTAATTTGCATTTTTTCATAATCGTATTACAATATGTAATCACTAAAAAATGAGATCACCATTAAAAATGCATTTTCTGTTTTGAATCCTAGGTCCAGTCTCTCGAGCTGTGTAACATGTCTCAGGATGACCATACATTGATACTCTTGCTTACATGGATACGTGGGTTATCACACCTGACACACCTGGAGGTACATGGCGATGATGAATATGGACTATATGGCGATGAAAACGATAAACTATATATCTTGTTAGACACTGATATGACTGAGGCAGGAGGTATCAAGGTAAAGTTGACCATCATAATTAAGAGACAACAATTATATGTATGTACCATAAATCTGTTCCCAGTGCCTCTTTCCAAACATTATAATTATCATTAAAGTCATACCTGTAAAGTGTCCAAATCCACGAAAATTACTTGGAGCTTCCTCGTTTCTCTTCTACCGTGTTGTTTAGCTTATGGTAAAAGAAGAATAAAATAGGGTTTGATTTTTTCAAATGTCCCTTTAGTATGAAGATAATTATCATTTAAATCTTTTATTTCAATCACGTTGATTAACGCTTTTGATAAAAAGTACAATTGTCCTAGCTGAGAACGTCCGCAAGCAGCACGCGTGAGAACATTCCGGAGATTGAACTTTGAACCGAGCGAGTGCAAATTCCATGAATTCTGTACTACGTGTGTAAACATACATGGGTGCGAATATCTCAAACGGATCATTCATTACTGCGACAAATGTATGGCAGACCATCAGTATTCGGTGATAAAATATGAACTCAATATTCGTTTTTTTCACTAGGTAAACAGTGTTCGTTTTCTTTCACACTTTCACAAATCTTTCAATTGTATTTTACAACGATATTGATATAAGATTTAAGTCTCAAATGTCATTTTGTGCAATATCTGACACTTTACAGGTATCACTTTAATGAATGTACTGCATGTGCAATAACGCAAGGGCATATAAGTATATGCCGTATGCAGAAGATTTTACATTCTTCATATAAATTGTTTGTATATAAATGCGTGTGCCGAATGCGTCACGACACAGTGGCATGGCGTGGTCGGATTGATTGCCATTTATTTGTACTTTGTACGATCCAAAGTGTATGTTGTCCCCCGTATATCATTGGTCTTAAAAGGGTAGTACAGTTGTTGGTAAGGCTGAACTTTAGTAACCAAAACCTGCACAGTAACATTACAAACTAATATCTAAAACCCCACCATGCTCGAAATGTGTACAAACATACAAACGACTAAGTAAAAGGCCGGTTATCATTCAAAAAGCGCCATTAAAACACAAGAGGGCGCTCTCTAATAAGGTAATGGTTTCAACCATTTATCATACAAAAGTATGCATGTGACGTTTTGTTGAAAAATTTATCAAATAGAAATATAACAACTACTTAAAAACCGCTTTAAATTTTTTTGAAAAAGTGTAAGCATTTTTTATTTTTTTCCCAAAAATCATCGTATTTAATCTATGTGGGGCCCAAATAAATACGATCGGATATATTTATTAATATTTTAGCCACTTCTGAACCGATTTTTACCAAATAAAGTTTCTTCTGCCATTACAATTGCATGCTGTTTCAAATTCGACACTCAGTTTTTCATTACCTCACGAACAAATTGTGTTGTGCAGCGGCCTCTCTACCAAACCTGAACAACTCCTTTAATCTTGTCCTGATAAATTAATATATACGATTTATAAACTTTATATTAACACGAATCTTTCAAATGGTGCAGCAGGCGTGGATTGGCTTATTTACCCATGAACCCGATGGATCAACTTCTAATTGCGTCATGTACATTGCCTAGTGTGTGTAATATTGTTCATACTTAATAGTTCATTTGTTTACACTCAGTGTATGGACACTTCATTCGTCATGATTCTACACCATTGATTACACTATACATACATGTATATAACCACTACAACTAGATTCGACTAATGCATGTTGTGTTAAACTAAAACACATCACACATCGTTCAGTATATGGTTACGAATACTACTTTGAATATTGTATACTAAGTTGTTACTTCGTTATTAACGAGCCTGTGTATTGTTGTAAATTTAGTGTTAGCCTCATGTTTAGGTATTTTGTATGAAGCACGCATGCACTTTTAACTGATAAACCATCCTCTTTTGCAAAGATCCCCACATAAATGAGGCTATTTTTAGTCTTGTTTTTATTATTAATATATATGCAGTATGTATATAATACCTTGTATTTGTTATATTCATCCGTTTTGTAGTGATTGTAACTAATTAAGAGTTAGTATGTGAACACTCCATAACATTTCATTTTGTTTACAATGTGGAACCACTAAAAAAAGAACACACCCTTAAAAATGCACGTTCTTTTTTAAATGATGGGATCAGTATCTCGCCACGTGGAACATGTCTCTGAATGACCATACATGGATAGTCATGCCAACTTGCCTGTGTGGCTTGTTACACCCTCCCCCGAGGCTAGAGGACAATGAACTATATGTCAGCTCAGGCACTGAAATGACTGAGACAGGAGGCATCAAGATAAAGTTGTGTTTCGATTTTACCTTGATGCATCCTGCCTCTTTCATGTCAGTGTATGATTTGTTCTCCCACCTGCCGAAATATTTCGAGACCAAGACAATTTGTCCTTTCAATGGGGAGGGGGGGGGGGGGGGGGGGGGGGGGTGGGGGGGGTCCGTCGCCAGATTGTTTGTCCCGGCTGAGACAGCCTACAAAAGTGTTTCGAGACCAAGGGAAGCGGTTGATAGACCTATTAGTGGGGGAGGGGGTATCCGACCGATGGTCAAATTTGTTTCGCAACCAAGACCATGTGTGGATTTGAGACCGTCATGAGGTGGACCTTTATTAATTGGGGAGGGGGCGTACGCACCCCCCCCCCCCCCCCCGACCTCCTGGATACAGGCTTGACGAGGGTCCATCTCGTGTACACACACACACACACACACACACACACACATACACATACACTCGAACGCACACACATATACAAATCAAAATTCATTTCCTTAAACCTGGGGGAGGATTAAACATGTCATCCCCCACCTTGTGAGGGGAGGGGGTGAATACCCCAGTATCCCCCCTTGTCTATCCCTCTGGAATAGCACAATTATGCATAAGCAAAAGCAATATATTCGGGTTCTGTAGAGACGATTTACAGATGTGTGTACATATCTTTTTCCGTATGCAAAATCATTCAATATTATACAAATATGTATTATATTTGTATGTATAATTATATGTGTTGGGAATTTAATTGCGAGATGGGTTGGATTTACGTACTATACTCCGCAAAAAAAGAAACTGGACACTTGTATAAGTTGAAATATTTCATATTAATGTACGATAAAGTGTATATGATCATATATCAGATTAAAGGGAATTTAGTCCTCTACATGCAGGGTATAACTTACATGTGTAATCGTTCATGCATGAAATGCCATGGTCAATTAACACTAGCAAGGTCTGTTTTCAAAAATATCAAAACAATGGAGGACCACACCATTCGACTGAAGTGATAGTAAGCGTTTCACTTAAAACAAGATGAGCGGGGCAAGTAAATTATGACATTATTCAACTTTATTGTTATGAAAAAACTCTGTAAATACAAATTTGTCAATAAAACAGGGCCAGGTTATGAGAGCATTATCATACTGGTCTGTATTACAGGCATGGAGCTTGTCTATTTCATGTGTCCCCTGCAATTTTAACCATATTTACCTAGAGAAATGTAATGTTAAAGACTGCCCAACTGTTTGACCAAGGGGGACTTCAGCTTTTGAAGATCTTTGGACTACGGTATAATTCTTGAGAAGAATATATACCATTTTCATGCTGAAATAAGGGCACAAACTGTGATTTTGACTAATAAAGCTTTGCCATGGAATTCCCCATTTTGTTACTTTTGGATGAAAATAACACCTATAACGTTCACAATTTGTCTTCATTTATACTTTTTATTGAGATGAAGATGGAAAAGATCACATTTATAATGAAAAATTATGCCATCTCATGAATATAGCGTTTTACATTATGCTTATCAACATTTATATGGTTGAGTGGATGTTCCATTTTTGCTATTTTTTAAAACAGACCTTGGTGTGGTTAATTGACCGTGACAAGTCATGCATGAATGATTTCATCTGGATTTCATGCGAATATTGAAGAGGGTAATTTTATCTTTAATTTGATATACAATATCATATATTTTATCTTTAATGAATACAAAATATTTGGTCTCATACAAGTGTCCAGTTTCTTTTTTTGAGGAGTATACATGTATTACTAGAGTGGTTTTATTGTACTTGGCTCTTTGTAAGGATTCACATTATCCCTAGTTGTATGCTAAGACTCCCCGCTCCCAGCCCCCTCCCTCCTTCAACCACCCCCACCCCCCCCCCCCCCTCACAACACGGAACGTGCGTTTCAACTACACACTGTCCATCGTCATTATTAGTCGCACATCTGTATTGCCTCCCATCATTGATTATAATGTAAGTTTTCTCTAATAACATCCTAGGTTCAGTCTCTCGAGCTGTATGGTATTACTCTGAATGAGCATGCATCCGAAGCCCTAGCAACATGGCTGTGTGGTTTTTCAGGCCTGACACATCTCGAACTAAGAAGCATGGAACTCTGTGACAGCTTCTATCAGAAGATGGCATGTGGGGAAGCATTAAGCAAGGTATATTGACATAGCTGAGTTATCTTTTATTCTTTTGTGGTAGATGTTCATATACCTTTTAAATTAAGGATTGCATGAAATAACCTTTTTACTAAGGGGAAATTTATCTATAATGGCCATAATTCAGGTTGACAATTAACTTACAGGTACCTGACGGGCTACGTACACAGTCTATGGGGATTTTTACATCAGAAATGGTGTGAACTCTTTAATTTGCAATGGTAATAGTGATTTGAATTGTCCAATTGATAATTTATGTATGATTGTATCACCTGCATATTTACATTTTCCGTAAGGTTCTGTGTCGCTAGGTGACAAAGTGCAATGCATAAGAAAATTAACATAATTTTAAGCCTACTTGGGGCATACGCAGTGCATAGTAGTAGGGGCTTCATTCAAAGTATTTTGCACCTTTCTAGGTTTCACACTTTAGTATTTGTACTTCCTGAACAGCCCCTTGCCTTGACACTTCCTTGGGTGGTTTTGATTCCATTTGAAAGTTGATTGAATAAAACATGTGACATTTTATTTCAAAATATTGCATTTATATATCGTCATGCCAGTCGATACCTTGGCTATTAAAAGAATACAATGGTTATATACATCTTTAAAACCTTGTTAATAAATGTTTTTAAAAAGTTGTTGATGTTATCTATATCAAAACATTATTTCAACAAGACATCACATGCACATTTTGTATGACAAAATGGTTGGAACCAATAACTTAAATTAATTAGTTTGTACTGTAGCGCAACAGGTTTTGGTTACTAAAATTTAGTTTGACCAAAACGACAACCGTCCCTTTAAGAAGTAACTTACAGGTACCCGGTGGGCTATGTACAACGTCTATTGGGATTACAGAATCGGGGATGATGTTAAGACTTCAATTTGCAATTGTAAAATGATTCAAATGTTGTATTTCATTATGTCTGTATAACAACTTGGATTAAAAATATTTTATTAGCTAAATGTTTAAGTTGTTCATATGGTCTTGTTGCAATAGATGACAAAGTGCAATTTGTGGGGGCATACGCAGTGGGGCATATGCAGTGCATAGTATTATTGGCTACTTTCAATGTCGTTCACATCTATCTAGGCTATCTAGTGTTCTCTAATGACAATCCCGGTTCAGTCTCTCAAGCTGTGTAATATGACTCTGAATAAACATTCATCTGAAGCCCTGACAGCATGGCTGTGTTGCTTGTCAGACCTGACACACTTGGAGCTAGGGGACATTGAACTGTGTGATAGTTATTACCAGGCAGAGGCGTCGGTTTGCTTTTTTTCAATTGGGGAGGGAGGGGGGAGCAAAATCGTCATTTGCAGAGTTTTTCAGATTAAAATCGGGTCATTTGACTCATTTTGTCTTCATCTTCGGAGTAATTGGGGGGTGGGGGAAGAGGGGCAAAACGAAATCTTTTTCGAATGTTTTATCAAATAATTGTAGGGCTCCACAATTATTACAAATGGTTATGTTTATATATATATTTTAGCTGTTTCTGAACCAATTGTGGTCATATAATGTTTATTTTATCATTGAAATTATATGTTCTTTCCATTTTTTGTTACACTTAGTTTATCATTATCTCACCAAAAATATGATGTGTAGCGCCCTCTATACCAAAACTCAACTTATCCCTTTAAATATGAAGCTGAAGTACAGCATGCACCATGTTGATAGTAGGGGTATCTTTTTGCTATTTGTCCCAACAGATCAAATCTTTCAAAGTTGATTCAGTTGAGTTTAGTACGTCAGCCTCCAGACATCTAGCTTGTTGGATATGTTTGATGCCACACCTGGTCAACTTCATCGTGGAATCGGAAAATAATGAAACAATTATAAAAGAATCCTTCTTCGAGAGAATACACCATCTAAAATCGTCATCGCAGGTAAATGCGTAAAAGGAAAAAAAGCATACCGACTTGGTGAATACTATTATTGCGTGATTGACTGTTTTGTAAATTATCTAGTGAATGTAGATTAAACTAATACAATCTAAACGTGTCATTCGTCCATTTGAGAGACTTGAAACAGTCCTATTCTTCAAACGTATTTACATGGTTTAGGGTTTTGTTGACACTCGAGATACTACAATGGAAACACGATGGTGACACTCGACAATAGACCGCACTATATTGTTTTAGAATATTACAATCATCATAAATCATCATGCATTGTTTTTTTTGTTTTTTTGTTTACGCGTGTCCCTCCTCTAAAAATGATTCAATGGTGCAATGTTATGTTTTGAAGGTGATCCTTTTATAATTGTTCGATGCTGTTCATTTGAAAGCAATCAATACCTTTTCGTTTCGTAAGTGAATTATTAAAACATTACTAAAAAAAAAAAGTCGAATTGTCATCTAATGTTTTGGCAAAATACACGTACAATTATTTTAAGAATTGAATTCAAAATTATCCTTTGTTTGATATGTCAATTGTGTTTGTCATCTAACGTCTAATAAAAGAGTTAGTTATCTGATCATAGTGTGTTGCAAAATAGTTATCTCACCGGAAGAGTAAGAATAAACATACATTTGATGTACTAATAATATATATAGTGTTCGTTTAATTAGTGGCCTGCCTTTTCTCATACATATCGTGTCATGGAGGGATAATGTTGCTCGATAAATATTCCTTTCTTGACGATAAATATTCCTTCTTGACAGGCCTGCTTGCCTCATCTCTCCAGGGGTGATTTCAAGTTCAATGGAGAAACCTACTCTGACATAGACACATTCATGCAAGCAGTACGGGGGTATAGTAATGTCAGGTATGATCTAGTATTATTTAACGGTAGTAATTAGCAACAATTAAATATATTACATAATGCGTTTTACATTAATGATAGTGTATAGCATCTATAGAGTGCCATATATCTAGATGACCTATTTCAGGGGCGCATTAATACCCTTGGTTTTCGAGTACAGTTCATACCCGCACACTTATATTGCGCACCATATCAACCCCCATGAGAGCATTCTTGCCCAAGCACCTCTATTATTATAGAGCGTTACGGGCTAATTTACCTATATGCTCTGTGGTAGATAGCAGTGATGCGGATTAAATGCCTTGCTGTACGACATACTATACCGGGGCATCTTTTGGGATTGAACTGTGGTCCCAAGATAAGTAGTCAAACTCTTAAAGTGACTTAGTAACATTGTCCACATCCTCAAAACTTACTTGGTACTCTAGTAGTTCTTTCATACCTTATTATATTCGTATTAACAATAAAATCACGGGACAGGTTTCGGTTTTTCAAATTTTTATTTCGTTCAAAAGATATTTACGATTGAAGTGTGTCTGTACTGATGGAATTGTCTACGGGATATTTTCAGCCGTGTACAAAGCAAGTGCACTGAGGTAATGAATATAATATTTTTGTTCATAGTTTTGCTCATATCTCAACCCCAAAACATCCAATTAACGTGACATTTTTCACACATTACTTTGTGGACATATTAGATCACACCAATTTACAATTTCTTAAGCACTCATCACTTTTATGCACTTGTCAACAAAGTTACCAGATCCCTTTAACCGATCGTGTCGCAAAATTTCCGCATTTACAACATAATATATTACAGAAAGTCCGAATAATCTTGATAATTCCACTTAAGTATTATATAACATCTGAAAGAGAAATACGAACCGTAACATAATTTCCGTACTATTTCCAATTTTATAATGTATGCATGTAACATAGTAGGACCTGCTTACCGATAGTTGTACCCATTATTAGTTCAAACTGAGTGTGCACTTAAAGGGTAACACCACCCAAAACTAATATTCTTATAAATGAAATGTAAAATCTTTAATATTCATTTCCATCAACAAATTCACAAAAAATATGCTTACAGAAAAATGTATAATATATAATTTTAAAAAAGCATCATCATTCTAAAGCATGCGTTCATGGGTCTGCATGTACGAGACTACTTCGTCCAGAGCGAACGAATCGCCCGGGATTCTATTGTCTCCAAACGTTTTTGAAATTTTGATTTTACAAAACGGTACTAAAACATCTAATTATGTGTTGTTTTTTGCCTGGTGGTCCCCTTTAAATGATATATTTTGCTTTATTATGCAATATTTACAAGGGCTGTGATACCTTATGAATAGAGCTATATATAGTAATTTGTATAATGATGTTTATTTCCTGGATACAGATATATCTTTAATACTGTGATCCTTGTTTTGCGTTTAGCCTACAATCACTGACTATGATGACCATTAATTAAAGGGATTAAGTATTAACGTTGTTGAACAGAAGCATTCAGAAGTTCCTTAATATAAGACTTCTTTCATGTAAATACATGACTTATTAATGAGAAAAGAGAAAATTCAGTTAAAATAGGAGGCGACGCAAATCCCAATGGCAATGAATTATGGCTTTAATCTAACGCAGGAAGAGACATCACAAATAATTTCATATTGACAATGACAATAGTTCTTTTGGTATGTTGTCAATTTCAGTCACTTGTAGAAATAAATGGATATTTCCAAAGAGCAATAGTTTTCTTATGTACTGACCGATGGTTCTTTATGAGGACTATGCATTCTTAGATCCTTAGAGTGCACTGAAAACCTAAACTGGTAAGCTGGACTAGCTAAAAGCTAGTCCAGATGGTGTCCATCTGGACTAGTTTTAAGTTAGTCCAGCTTGCTGGACTAACATGGCGGACTAACTTTGGCTTAGTCCAGCGTGCTGGACTAGCATTGCGCTAATCGCTCGACTAGCTTAAAGCTAGTCTGTCGACTAGTTTTATGTTAGTCCAGCATGCTGGACTAGCATCAGCTAGTCGCTCGACTAGCTTAAAGCTAGTCCAGATGGTGCCCAGCTGGACTAGTTTGATGTTAGTCCATCTGGCTGGACTAACATCAAACTAGTCCAACTGGGCACCATCTGGACTAGCTTTAAGCTAGTCAGTAACTAGTCGAGCGACTAGTTTTATGTTAGTCCAGCATGCTGGACTAGCATCAGCTAGTCGAGCGACTAGTTTTACGTTAGTCCAGCATGCTGGACAAGCATCAGCTAGTGGAGCAACTAGTTTTATGTTAGTCCAGCATGCTGGACTAGCATCAGCTATAGTCGCTCGACTAGCTTAAAGCTACTAGTTGGACTAGTTTGATGTTATTAGTCCAGTCAGACCTGCATGTTGGCAAATGCCCTTTTTTCCAGACCATGTTGTCTCATTTCACCTGGCTATATCAATCTAATCACAGACTGTACCCAAACCTATCACAGGCATATAGATTCTGAAATATGAAAAGTATATTTAATAATAACATTTTAACGAGTAATTTATTTTTCCAAGGCATATACTGCCAACTCTTCACACCAAAAGTCTCTAACATCAGGATCCATGATTCTTGAAAAATTGGGTTACAAAAAGGAAACTATTTGTTTTAAAAAGGAATCTTCAATCTTGAGTAGACATGATGTTTTGAGCAGGGAAATAATCGAACTATTCACATTTTCAAAACATTACATTGCAGTACAGACTACTGACCTATACCGGCTATTCATTTGTATGAACATACATTGCATCAATGAATAGAAAATAACATGGTATTATAAATTATTTGTAGTCAAAACGATTACCCAATCCACGGGCAAATTGAATCCTAAAACAGAATCCGCGATGTATCAACGTGAGGTTACCCTCACAGGAAAACTCCTCTAGTGGCCGTCTCTCCATCAGCCAGAAGGTGACAGTTTTCGGCTCCACGTTCGAAAGGGACTCCAGAACAAATTGTGATTTTGTGTTTTTGCTCTTTCGTCCCAAATGCGATAATTCTTCAAATATGGGCAACAGGCACTTCCAAATTTACAACACTATCAACCTTTTGTTGTCCATGTAGACTTGGTTTGATTTCAGACTTTAACTGTTCTACAAAAAAGTCCCTTTGCTCTGGTGTACCATGAATATAGCAATCAGGTACATCAATTATGTCCTTGGCCTCTCGACATTCATCATATTTTTTGGATGCCCACTCGTCTTCCGTATAATATACTTTAACAAAAGTTTACCATCTAAAGTCTTCGAATCGGTTACTTCAAGCGGGTACAGTTTGGTGGTCGACCAAGCAGGTGTTGCAACTTGAGATGCTTTGGCCCCTGGTACTGCCGGTCCGTTGTGGAGCTGAGCGTAGTTATGTACAGTCCTCGCTCTTGTACTTCTCCCCGCAGAGGACATCATCCAGCCTCCAGCTGTAGCTTGTTCGACTGTTGATTAAAAATAACAACAAAAACATGGTTACAATGGTTGTAATTGTTCAGACAATATTTAATTAATTCCTGTATAATGCATCTATCTTCACAAACACAAATAACTCCAGAATACACCCCATACATAATCATTCATGCTTACTAATACGAATAATACACTATTCTTTGTCTGAATGATTTTATTAAATATGTATTAATAAATAAGGAAATTAAATTACAAATCAGACTACGAGTATAATGAGATTAATGATTTTTGTTTAGCCCAAAATACTTGATTATTCTTTTGACTTTAGTATTACAATACATCTTTAAAACTAAATGTCTTCTACGTTCTTTTCTATTTTTATCAAAGTTAATATACAAGTATTAAATCATATCTATCTTACCTGCACTGCTGAAGATGCAGAACACTGCTGTCCGCTCGTACCGTTACAATCCAACACCACTGTTAAATGTAATGCTCCCCTAGCGACGATTACGATGCAAATTGTACAAAATTCTTTCGAGTTTTGTCTTGGTTCCTCACAAATATCACATACAATCCATGATGTTTCACCATTTGATTTTCAGTTGTACAGTCTATATTTCTTCTTCTTCCAACGTGTTAGGTTCAAATTCACATATATATAAATAACTGCACTAAATGGAGAGATTCTGAGAACATTCCGAGGAAAAGAATTTTTCCGAGCGACATGCAACGTGAAAGGTCATACGCGTGCGTTAGGATAATGCGTATGTCTATGGAACTCGTGTAGTGTGGCATGTGGTTAATTGTCAGCCCACGTCACGCATCGAGAGTATTAAGAAGAATGTACCATAGTCGTACACATGTATAGTGCATGGGGCCGGCCAAAGTATAATGTACCATGTACTATGTACTGTATATATACAGCACACTACACAAAGATATACCGGTATGCAACTTTTTGACATGGCGCTGGCTGGACTAACCTTAAACTAGTCCGGCTAGCTGGACTAACCTTAAACTAGTCCGGCTAGTGTGTAACAAATGAAATGATCGTATATATTCATATTTTACAAACTACACGTTCACAACGGCGTTCACATCTGCCCCATCCAAAAACCAAACTATAGTTCAAGTTTCAGAACAGATTAGTCCAATGTATCAACCAAATATTGCACACAACAAAAAACTACACCTGCTAAATCATGTGTTAAGTCCATGAAAAGTACAAACTATAACATTGCCTGCGGACTAAATCATAGTTTCATCACCCCCAAAAGACCATCATTATTTTTTTTGTAAATAAGATAAATAATGAACCCCTCGGCCACAAAATCTATGTTGTCCGTAATTATATCGTATAACACGTATACATAATAGATCCTGAGTACCGATTGTTATGCGCGTGATCTATTTAACTGTAAATCATAATGAGTAATTTATTGAGAATGTATGTTGTGCTCAATTCCTGAATATAACCTGTTGTTAAAGGGTACCACCATCCAAAAATAATGTTCTTACAAATGAAAGGTAACATCTTCAGTATTCCATTCAATCAACAAGTTCACCAAAATATGTTTCCAGAAAAAATATTTTAATTAGAAAACGCATCACCATTATATAGCACGTGTTCATGCGGTCTGAATTGCGAAGACTGCGAAGATGTGTGCAGAGCGAAGATGTGTGCAGAGCGAACGAATCGCCCGGGATTATACAGGGTGGCCCCCAAAAAACGGAACGGGGTACTTCCCAAAATATAGTAACACATGTCCATCGGATAGAGTGTCTTTTCAAATGAACAACGATACCAGGAACAGTCAATTTGGTTGTGTAGTTTTTGTTTTATGGCGCTGGGGGTGACACCATGTCAGGTTCTCTTTTTTGTCAATTTTTACCAAGCCAGTGCTTGATACATCGCACGTACCGCCTTTCATACAGTTGAACCATGGACCCTAAGGCGCGCCAGTGTTAGTGTGCACTCAGCCGTGTGCCGAGAGAATGGACATGTTCGTTGAATGGTATAACGGGCAGGGAGTGCAATTTAACTGGCATTGACTTGGTAAAAAAATACAAAAATGGGCACCTGACATGGTCTCACTCATAGCGTCTTAAAACAAAAACTACACCACCAAAATTACTGTTCTTGGTATCGTTGTTCATTGGAAAAGACACCCTATCCGATGGACATAAATATGTTGGTACTTTATTTTGGGAAGTGCCCCGTTCCGTTTTTTGGGGGCCACCCTGTATTGTCTACAAACGTACGCGTGAATAGCATTGGCGCACTCGCAAATATGTGGCCCGTATGAAACCAGGAAATAGTAGTGGTTCCGTAAGTGGTGGAAATTGATTGCTTTGTTTATGAATTACACAACCCTTTGCATAATGTTGAGTATCTATTTGATATCACAAAACGGTACCAAAACGTATAATTATGTGTTATTCTTTGCCTGGTGGTCCCCTTTAATACTCATGTATTGACCCCATTTTTCCTACTGTGATAGATTTATTATTGAAGACCTCGTAGCTGAGTTTAGATTAATTAAGCACTATAAACATGATATAACACAAACTATTATGAAAGCTGTCTTTAACAGTGGTATGAAATGTTCACAATGTTGATACGTTAGCTTTAACTGATTATGTCATTGAGGTTAACTGTCGTGAGGCTGAAAGAGGTGGTGGATTTTGAGCATACCTTAGAAACTCATTGAAATATGCAAGATAAGACTATTCTGTTTTACATGCTGAAAGCCTCAGTCTGGTTGGAGATAATTGAACGTGATAGTGAAATTGTGATTGGTATTGTTTATCGTAAACCAAACACTGACATTGGTAAATAAAATAGTTTATTAGGTGTCTTCGAAGAATTAAATGTTGGAAGGTCAGATATAATTTTGTTAGGCGATTTTAATATAGATTTATCAAAAAGAAATTTTAATACAATAATAGATGCTTATTTAAGCACAATGGAAAGTACAGGAATACAACAGATCATCATAATGCCGACGAGAGTGACAGATTAAACTTCATCTGTTATTGATCATGTTTATACTAATATAAGTCATTCCGTTATTCACTCAGGTGTTATAGAAACTGATGTATCTGACCATTTTCCTATATTTGTGTTATTTTGATCATCCTCCTATTGTGAATAAGGTTGTAACTTTGAGAAAGGTTGCTCGCTCATATACAAATTGTAATGTCCACGTGTTTCATGAGGATTTAGCAAGCACAAATTGGGATTGTGTATGTAGATATAACGATGTTAATATATATATATGTAAAGATGAAGGATAAACATGCTCCAAATATTGTGCACAATAGATCAAAGAAAAGACATACTCCGAAAAAGCTATGGATATCTAATGCAATTCTTAAGTCTATTAAAAAGAAACATAGTTTGTATAATAAATAGAAAGCATCCAATTTTAATGTAGAATATGCACACAAGTATAAGAAGTATGGAAATGCATTGACAACTGTATGAAAGAATGCTAAACGAATGTATAATAGTACATTATTCGACGATAGTAAACATGATACAGGCAAAACCTGGAAAATAATAAACGAGTTAATAAGTGGAAGAGGGAATTCTAAAAAAATAGATATAGATGAGTTGGTTCTCCCGGCTGATCGTATTGATAGAGCAGCCAGAGTTGTCTCTTCAGAGGGGGATATAGCTGAGGAGCTAAATAATTACTTTGTTACAATTTGGCCAATTGGGTCAAACTTACCACGGAATATTCCAAATGTACGTTATAAATTAGTTATAAGGAATACTTGGGTAGAAGAAAAGACAAATCTTTGTTTTGGATACCTGTGGCAGAAAGGGAAGTTTTGATTATTTGTGTGCCCTAGATAGTAATAAATCACATGGATATGATAATTTACCAGTAACTTTATTGTTGTACCACTGACTTACATTTTTAATTTGTCATTAGAAAAGGGTACTTTTCCTGACTGTCTTAAGGTTGCAAAGGTAACACCTATTTATGAAAAGCGGGCAAAGGCTGATCCAGGAAATTATAGGCCTATCTCAGTCTTGCCAGTTTTTGGGAAAGTATTTGAAAACAATTGTGAATGTTCGTTTAATTGATTTTGTGGAGACTAATGGTATTTTGTATAAACATCAGTACGGATTCCGTAAGAAATGTAGTACAAAACTTTCTTTGATTCATTGTATTAATACGCTTATGATGTCAATGGATGAAAAAAAAGTTACACTTGGTATATTCATAGATTTGTAAAAGGTGTTTGACACTATAAATCATATTAATGATTTAGCTTCTTGTACTAATTATTTAAATTTTAGATTGCAGACGATTCAAATATTTTACACACGTTTGATGAGAATCAAAATGAAATTGATGTAAATGAGGTTAATGAGCAACTAAATGCAGTTCAAAAATGGTGTGATGCTAATAAACTCGACTAATAATCTCGACTAGCACTTGTGCAAACTTTTGGTTTTCTTTTAGCAACAACCTTGACTTTTGTATCAATGTGTTTTACAAATGTAAGCATTAATTAAGTTTACTAATGTATTGCAGAAATTCATTATTTTGTAAATCATGTACAGCTGATGTACATACATACGATATTGTTGCTGTTGTTAATAAACTTCAATAAACTCAACAAATTTGAATTGCTCCAAAATGTTCATGAGCTATGACATTGCAGCAGATGCAATCGATTACAATGTTATGTAGCAAACCCCTTGCGAAATTGTCAAACTGTGTGTGCTCTTTCAAAAATTAAATGCAATCATTGGAAATATTGGTAACTGGGCATGAGGTTATCATTAAGTCAAAATTATAATTTTCTTTACAGGGTTATACGTGATGAACTGGAAGACCTCAGTAGCCACACTGACTCAGATCCTGATGAACCAGTAGACCCCAGTAGCCACACTGACTCAGAACCTGATGAAGCCGTATACCCCAGTGGCCACACTGACTCACAACCTAATGAACCAGTAGACCCCAGTAGCCACACTGACTCAGAACCTGATGAAGCCGTAGACCCCAGTGGCCACACTGACTCAGAACCTGATGAACCAGTAGACCCCAGGAGCCACACTGACTCAGAACCTGATGAACCAGTAGACCCCAGTAGCTACACTGACTCAGAACCTGATGAACCAGTAGACCCCAGTAGCCACACTTACTCAGAACCTGATGAACCAGTAGACCCCGGTAGCCACACTTACTCAGAACCTGATGAACCAGTAGACCCCGGTATACACACTTACTCAGAACCTGATGAACCAGTAGACCCCAGGAGCCACGCTGACGCAGAACGCAGAACCATGACGCAGAACCATGAGGAAACTCAAACTTCTAGTCGAGTGGACTATACGAAACTATTTCCAATAATGACCATGGTGTTGCTTGCTATCATTGCAGTCTTGTGGCAATGCATCTACATAGAGTAGACCTCGGTAACTCACTACTAAACGAGCACTCGAATGTCCAAAAAGAAATGCATATTGTCAGAGCGTAATATAGTTTAAATCCGATAGTCGCTAAATTACTTTCATTTCTTGATTTGCACGGTTCTTTTGTATAATGTGCATAATATAGTATAACAGTCTTAAAAAGTATGCATGTGATTGATCATCAGTCTAAAATCCTTGATCATTGATTATCATGGTGCTGGTATTATGAGGTGAATTGAAATCCATGATGTCATTATCCGTCTGATTTTTAAGTTAATTCACTAACATTAAAGGGTTGTCGGTTTTTGTTTTAAACATAGCATTGATGAAATGTGTTTTCATTTGTATTTTAATGTAGTTTAATGTTACATACATAAGAACGTTACAGGGAAGGTAGAGTTCTGATCACAATGAATTGTAGTTATCAAAAGGTTTTAGATATCATTACAAACTAATAGTTAAAACTAAACCATGCTCTAATGGCAGACAAATATGTAATGGCTCAGTTAGAAGGCTGTTTCGAATCATAAAGCAGCTATTATCACAAAAAGGAGTCCCTGAGAACTTCGGATTTTTAATAATTTGTTATACAAAATGTGAATGTGATGTATACTATTTAAAGTAGTAATTAAACAGAGATATAACTAAACACAATTTAAAACCCACTTTGGTACATTTTCGAAATAGTTCATGCATTATAAATATTGTTTTAAATTATTGAATACATGCTGGGCCCGAACTATTCCAAATAAATATATTTACGGATATTTGAACTGTTTATGACCCGATACCAATCAAACAAATATTACTTCGTCTTTAAGATTACGTGTTTGTAAAATATTACGCTTTTACTTGCTTCGACAAAAACACAATTTCTTGAGGCGCCTCTTTAACATCTCTTTAGCATATGTCATACGTATTCGTGTATGTCATCAAGTGCTTTAATCAATATACTTTGTTTAGAGGTCGGTTATCATCTGGATGTTCGTAACCCTAGGTACTAGCGATGGTTTAAGCATGTTTTGATAATCCAAGAATAATGATTTTTCATTGTTTATCAAAATCTTGTTTGCTATATCCTCTTAGTCGGTTCTTTGCCAAACATGTGATGTCATAGAGTACAACAACTATAATGGAATTGTACTACAAAACTTCACAAATGCAACTTTTCATGAAAAGGCATCGTCCCTCTACTCTTACTGTCATATATGTTAAAGAAAATGTATATGTGCATGCATTTAAGGTAAAACTTCCTCAACTGTTCCTGTGAAATTCGCGAAGAATGAACACATATGAAAATATGTACAAAGTCAGTGAAAGTTTATTGTAGTATGGCGTCACAGATTTGGACAAATTGCACTCTACAGAGGGCGGGAAACGAAAATTACCGAAATCTAAACTTTTGAATAAAAAAAAAAATCCGAATTTTCTCAAGCTTTTACTATTGGGCTTTTTAAATTGTTCTCCTTTCATTCAATCCACATAGCACTTGGGGGAAGCTTCCCCTTTGAACATTTGGGGATCGTAGGTATTTAACTTCCTGGAGACTTGAGAATCGTTGATTTTAACAAAGATCTCTATAAGTTTAACTTAAGTTATTTAGAGTCATATTGCATGTCAAAAATGTAGCTTCGATTATGAAATCCCAAGTTGTTTTGGTGTCGTTTATGCCTTTTATCAAGGCACAATATTTCTGCTGAATTAAAATAACAAATGTTAGAAAAGCAAGGAAATTATACTATTATAAAGACTTTGTGGCCCGAATTCTCATCACTGCATGGTTTCAACTTAAGTCCGGCCTAAAAATACATAGACTACCAGTAACCAGTGGGTTAAACCGCTTTGCACATGTGGGGCTATTGTTGCTATTTGCCACCGGAGATATTATTATTGTTTCCTGTTATTATCCAGTTAATTCCTTGAGTTCTGCTCATAGGCATCAGGAAAATTGGCCGCTTGAAATTCTAGTCATAGTATAGTCGGTCATTAGCCAAACTGCGTCCTTTACATTACCAGATTACGAGCATTTGTAAGACGATGTCTCATTGCGAATGCTCAAATCAATTGTGATCTCATATTATATAATAATAATAATAATAATATAGGATATTTATATTGCGCAATATCCACCTAATATAAGGTGCTCAAAGCGCTTATTATTATCCCTGGTCATTCGGTACAGTTCAGACCCGCACAATGATATTGTACACATTCTCAACTCCCCGGGGAGCATACTAGCGGGCAACCCCTATAGGGTGCACCAAGCTAATTTTCACCGGACCAGGTACCCATTTATACTCCTGGGTAGAGAGCAGCAACGTGGATTAAATGCCTTGCTGAAGGACAAAGGCAGTGGGCAGGGTTCGAACTCGGGGTCTCACGATCAGAAAGCACGATAGAAATAAATTAAGTTTGTCCGAACAAAGAATACACATGTTATTCAAGTCTTTTTCAGGAAAAGGTTGCATGAATCTATATCTATTTTTTACAAATATTCATAAAGTTTATGTGACAATTAGCGCTCACGATTAAAGGGATAGCACACCGGGTAGGGGGGGGGGGGGGGTGTGTTCCTCAGCCAACTTCAAAACGGGTGCATAAGGAGCGGGGATGTGCCTCAACCAACTTCAAAACGGGGTACTAAGGAGCGATCCGAGAGTCGTGTAACCGGCCCGGGGAGGGGGGGGGGGGGGGGGGGGGGGGTGTCCGTCGCTAAATATTTTCAAGGCTTGGGTCTTAAAGGGACTTAGTGACATTGTCCAAATGATCAACACTTATTTGGCATTCTAGTGGTTTTCTTTATACCTTATCATATTCATATTAAAGGGATAGTTGAGTTCTGGTAAGGAGGGTACAGTTTTAGTGAAACTGAATTTTAGTAACCAAAACCTGCATCATTACATTACAAACTAATAGTTATAACTAGAAACGAACACAAAATTACAAATGACGTAGTAAAAGATCATGTTATCATTCAAAAAGAGTCGTTAAAACGTAAGAGGGCGCTCTCTAAACACTCATCGGTTTCCACCATTTTGAATAAAATATTGTGCATGTGATGCTTTGTTGAAATAGTGATTAGATAGAGAAATAACCAACAACTATTTAAATACCTATTTTGTAACTTTTTTGAAAAGAGGAAGCATTTTTTTGAATTTTTAACGGCTGGTTCAAAATTCTCTAATAAACCCGGGGCCCGGGTTTATTACAAATTGTTATATTTATGGATATTTCAGCCGTTTCTGAACCGATTTTGATCAAACAAAGATGATTTTATTGTTTAAATATTATGCTCTTTCAAATGTTTACACTCAGTTTTTCATTACCTCACAAACCAATTATGTAGTCTAGCGCCCTCTCTACCAAAAACTCAACTTTCCCTTTAACAATAGAAGCATGGGACATGTTTCGGTTTTTGAAAATTTCCATTTCGTTCAAACGATATTTACGAGTGAAGCGTACAGATATGAAATTGTCTTCGGGATAATTTCATGCCGTGTACAAAGTAGTATAGTTATAAACCCACGCGGTTCCCGTAGTCAAGGGGTTAAAACTAAATATTGGTATTTTTGGGTGCATTGTGTTCATAATTCATGATGGTACTGAACTATTTGTATCTACAGCATTATCTTATAATGGTGGGTTTCTATGTTTTACCTAACGTATATTTGTAATGTTATTGTAATTGATATACGTGTATTTTACCTGTTGTATTATTGCTTGTTTTATTACGTATACTTTCAATTTGTATGTTTTAGCCAAATTGTAGAAATAAAATGAATTTGAATTTGAATGTTAGTAATATTAAAGGCATGCCTGTAAAGTGTCTAACTCCACGAAAAATACTTGGAGCTTCATCGTTTCTCTTCTGTCGTGTTGTTTAGCTTATGGTAAGAGAAGAATAAAATAGGGTTAGATTTTTTTAAATGTCCCTTAAGTATGAAGATAATTATCATTGAAATCTTTTATTTGAAAAGCGTTGGCAACGCTTTTCAAATAAAGTACAATTGTAGCTAAACACGTCCGGCCAGCGCGCGTGGGAAACCTTCCCGACCCGACTGAACTTTGAGCCGAGCGCGCGCAAATTCCATGAATTCTGTACCGTCTGTAAACATACACGGGTGCGGATATCGTCAAACGGGTGTTTATTACTGCTCTAAATCTACGGCAGGCCATCAGTATTCGGTGATAAAATATGAACTCAATATTCGTTTTTTTCACTAGGTAAACAGTGTTCGTTTTCTTTCAAACTTTCACAAATCTTTCAATTGTATTTTACAATGATATTGATATAGGATTGAAATCTCAAATGTCATTTTGTGCAATATCTGACACTTTACAGGTATCCCTTTAATGTTGAAACTATATGTCTCTATGATATTGATGATCCAAGGTCAAGCTTATGGTGCCATTAGATGGAAAGGCGCCTTGCACATGTGCCATAATGTTGACGATCCGTGACTTGTGAGCAATGTTTGTTTTCTATATTACTCTATGATTTTGAGGTCTGAGTCACTGCCAGCGTCATTGTATGACGCGTATCAACACAAGTGAGTTATAATTATGACCCTATAAGCAGGGCATTTGTTATTTGTGGCAAATGTAATGTTGTATTGACTTTCTCCATATGACATTACGGAGTCAAGTCCTTTACCAAGAGTATTGTCGCATGTTTGTATAATATGTTTTGTCATAATACATGTACTTTATCTTGAACACGCATACAAGGATGTACAATAGCACCGTGTCCAAATTTATTTGAAAGGACAAGTTTGAACCTTGTTTAATGTATCGTTAAGTTGCCCAACAATGTTTTATACCACCGGTATCTGGCTTAATCATCCAGATAATATGGAAAGTAAACAAATTTAAGACAAAGGTAAAGTTTTGGTCGATGTTTGAACGTACGGTTTGTGTACGGTTTGTATAGACAGTTTGGCGCTAATAGTAACTTTTCATAAGAAACTGTAATGTAATTGAATTAAAAACCAATATTACCACAACAGGAGAATATCTGCGAATCAGAGCTTATTGTGCGAGTAGAGAAGACGCAATTTCTCGTGTACAGTCTACATATGACCCTCGTAAAGAAACATATGTCCAGGAGAGAAACATTACGTTATTGTGTAAGATCTGTGCGTCCAGATGGATTTTAGCTATTACAAAAACACGAACAACACACATAGTTTATGCCTCAATGTACAAACGTGATGTCATTTGATTTAACCCTTTGAGGTCTAATATAACTGTATTTGTTACAACATGTCTTCTCCATATACGCAAACCCGAGTATCCTGGGGACCAGTCCTGCACAACCCAAAATAACCTGTGTAATAATTACAGGTAATTTTCCCTTATATTGTGTAGTTGATTTAACGTATTTGATATATATACCTCGCACAAAAAGTTCCGCAATCGAGGTTTGCGCATTTATAACTTTTGTTTTACGCTATAACCATTCATAAATTTGGTATCATTGGAAAGCGTGAATTCTCCCCTTTACATTGGTATGAAATTTGTTATGAATATTTTATCATGGAATGTGCATTGCATCCAAATGTAGGGCAAAGTCAAAAGTGAAGTGTTGCAAATTGCACTGATTTTGTCAACAGAGTGCCTTCCTTGGCTTGAATGGGGGTGAGGTGGTCATGCATTCAAGCCACGTTTTAATATTCAAACAAAAGGAAGGCACACTGTTGACAAAATCAGTGCATTTTGCAACATTTCATTTTTATTTTGCCCTACATTCGGATGTAATGCACATTCCATGATAAAATATCCATAGCAAATGTTATATCAATGTAAAGAGGAGGATTCACGCTTTCTAATGATACCACATTTATGAATGGCAATAACGTAATCATTTAGGCATTCAAGCCCCGTTTTAATCTTCAAACAAAAGGAGGGCACACTGTTGACAAAATCAGTGCATTTTGCAACATTTCAGTTTTGACTTTGCCCTACATTTAGATACAATGCACATTCCATGATGAAATACTCATAGCAAATGTTATATCAATGTAAAGGGGAGAATTCACGCTTTCCAATGATACCAAATTTATCAACGGTAATAACCTAATAGAAAAGTTATTAATGCGCAAACCCCGATTGCGGAACTTTTTGTACGAAGTATATATATTTGAATGTTATGTATGGAGACACATGCCCAAGTTGCTAAACAATGCATGCATGTCTCTTTCCTGTGTGACCAGTCGAATTGCATGACCAAATTCTGAGTATCTGTACGTCAATTTTGTGTAGAATTGTATGGATATGGATACATTTTGTTTGTAATTATCTTTAAATAAGATATGATTTATTTTCCTGTATCAGATGTGATTTGTGTATAAGCTGTATAAGATGCTTTTGTGTAGTTGATTAAACGTATTTGATATATATTTGTATGTCATGTATGAAGACACAGGCCCAAGTTGCTAAACAATGCATGCATGTATCTTTCCTGTGTGACCAGTCATTTGCATGACCAATTCATGAGTATCTGTATTTCATTTTGTGTAGAATTGTATGGATATATTATGGATATATTTTGTTTGTAATTATCTTAATATAAGATATGATTTATTTTCCTGTCTAAGCTGTAATTTTTGTTTAAGCTGATAAGATGCCTTTGTGTAGTTGATTAACCGTATGTTGTATAGTTATTATGTCATGTATGAAGACAATTGTTTTGCAAATTAGTTTAGGTTGATTTTGGCAATAGAGAATATTCTGATACTGTCTGTTTGCGTTATGTGTAATGTTCTTTATTGTAAAAATTATTTCAAGAACATGTAAATGATGAATTTCGATTATGCACTAAATGGAATAAATAAAAGGTACGCAGTAATGTCAACAATCTGCTTTATTTATTTAATTGTCCATATGTGAGAGAAAAACTACAATATTAATACACATATCATGTTAATTGGTAACAACAAATACACATTCAACTTCATAAGCTACCAATTCTCGGTTTGTTTTTCTTACAAAGTGTCATCAACTACCACGGCATAACATCAGTAGAAATATTATGATTAAGCACTTTTCATACACTGCTCTAAAATACTTTGCATACATTCATTTTCAGGATGTACTTTATGTTGCTGATATGAACATGAATCATAATACACAAACAAACATACTGCATGTATCACATCGACTACAAAACATCTATATTACATTGGACTTACCTCAATAATTGCTCACAAGTTATTATGAAACTTTAATTATCTATCAAACGTAGCCAACATTAGAGAACTAATTCCAGTGTGTTAATAATGTACAAACTGGGATGGCTATGAAAAATAGTCAAGGCGAAATTATAACGATTGCATTTCAAATATATGTGTGACTAAGTGATAATAGAAACAATGTAGAATGTAACATACCCCCACCCCCTCGTGTTAAACAAAAACATTTTAAAAAGAAAAACGTGCTTGGGACTAGCAAAGATGCAACATACCCAGGACCGAAAATCCAATTTAAATTACCAATTTAAACCAAATTGAGTTAATTATTATAAAATTAACCAATCGGTACCAAATGAAAACCAATTGACAAATCCCAATTGGAAACTAAGTGACAATTCTAAGCTGGAAACCAATTGACTTCCCAATTGACACTAATTTAGTTGGGAAGTATTAAGTCAGATATGTGGTCCAAATCATGTGGGACACCAAGTGACAATATTAACCAATTGACATTGGTGTCAATCCCAATTGAAAATCAGTTGATGACAGTATGATCACACAAAACTAGTTTATGTTGATGTCCTAAGTGTTATCTGGCTGTGCCAGGTTAGGAATGAATTGACAGTACATACAAAACAATTTGCGTATATATATCACATGTGTAATAAAGATTAACACGTGGTTATTACAAAATAGGTCAAATTCAACAGAAAATCAATTGTATAACAAGATAATCATGTGATGCTATGTTTTTCATAATAATTCTTACATAAAAAAATCACTATTAACGCATGAATTATGATTTTGTTTTATTGAGCACGCCAAATGGTTTCAATGGGTACCAGTTGTATCAAATCGTTTTTTTGATTGGTTTTAATTGGTACCGACGTAAACACTTCTGAAACATTGATACCAATTGGATATCAATTGGTATCAATTGAAACAAGGATATCAATTCAATTGATATCAATTGAAATTTTGATGCTAATTGAACTGGTTTAAATTGGTACAAGTTGAAACAACGCTACCAATTTGAATTGATTATGTACCAATTGAACTATTCTCAATTGGTACCAAATAAACATTGAAACCAATTAAAACCAATTCATGTAATTCGAAATGTAACACTAGTAATACATTTTCCGGCTGAAAAAACTTGTACTTTAACTAGTTTCTAACTTCAACGAACTAAAATCAATTTGATTTAGATGAAAGGAACTGTTAATTACCAATTGATTTCAATCGGTCTCTCAACCTGGGCAGACATTGATTGTGACTTTGTTAAAACAAAAAAATAATTTTGACGCCCCTGTGTTTTTGCTCACAAGGGCGATCTGAACGGTTCAGGGACCCCCTCCCCTCTCGCCCCTTCAAAGGGATAGTTGCGTTTTAGTATAAAGGGCGCTTCAAGAAATAATTGTGTGTGAAGGAATGAAAAACTGGGTGTCAAATTAGAAAGAACATAAACTTTTTAATGACAGAATAAACTGTATTTGATCAAAATCGGTTTAGGAACAGCTAACATATCTGTTTCTTAACCGATTTTGATAAAATAAAGTTTATTTTGTCTTTAAAAAGTCTATGTTCTTTTTAATTAACCATTGGTCATTATTGTGGAGCCTCACAATAATACCATCATTTTGAACCAGCCGTCAAAGAATACTTACTCTTTAAAACAAAAAATACTAAAGAGCTTTTTAAATAATTGCTGATGATCTCTCTATCTTATCATTATTTGAAAAAAAAAACATCACATGCAACATTTGTATCAAAAAATGGTTGAAATGGATTTATAGAGCGCCTTCTTGTGTTTTAACGGCTCTTTTTTTATGATTGAAGGTTTTTAATTTGCTTAGTCGTTTGTAAATCTTTTTATCTTTCGAGCATGGTGGAGTAAACACTATTAGTTTCAAATTATATGGTTTCGGTTACTAAATTTAGTTTAACCAAAATTCAACTATCCCTTAAAGTGTGAAATGCCAAGATAGTTAAACCGAACCCTCGTTGACTTTCAAATTGGCAAAATTTGGTATGTTTGTGAAGGAAATGTTATTTTTCTAAGGATATTAACTTAATCCGCGATAAAAATTTTGAAATTTGACTAAAAAAGTCTTCGAAAATGGGGCAAAAGTGAGCAGTCTCCAAGACTGAAATTCGCTCAACGATCGGCCTGAAAATCGTGACGTCATCGGTAGAACGGGCCCGGCCGATCAGCTGATCAAGCAAAGCGATGCGCGTGCATTATACGTACGGTGTTGTGTATTGCTTTTTGATAACGAATGATCGAGCTGGACAGTTTTATTTCGAGGAGAATGGAGGAAAATACTCTCGAACTGAGTTTCGCAATGGATTTTTCCGAAGAAGATGAAGAAGAGGACAGGAATGATTCATCAGACAGCGACAATGATGACGGGATTTGGGAGATTTTTGGCGCTAGTTCACTATTGTACCCGCACTCCGCTACGCCGCTAGCTGGCCGTGACGCGCTCGTGAAGAGTACCATACAAAACACAAATGTAACGTACCCAAAATAAACTAAATCTTTTACCATTGCTCAAATTATGGTCATGATTTCAAAGTAGTTACACAGAACAGGTAAAAAAGATAACTACTTTGAAATCATGACCATTATTTGAGCAATTTTCGAAGATTTAGTTGATTTTGGGTACGTTACATAATTATGTTTCGTAGGGTACTCTTCACGAGTGCGGCACGGCCAGCTAGCGGGCCAGCGTGCCGACACCGGAGAGCGGGTTTCAATGCGCCCTTTCCCCCAGCATCTTCCCCGGCAAACTGTGCATGGACATGGTGCAATTCGCTATACAATTGCCGCAGTCATACGCCAGATCGACAAATCTATCACTTTCATGGCCTCTTTGACATTATTATAGTTATTTTTCACTGTCGGCTTAGAATGCCGACAGAGAAAATATAATATAATGTCAAAGTCAAAGCGTCAAAGAGGGCATGAAAGTGATAGATTTGTCGATACCATACGCCATGCACCTTTTCCCGACTTTGCGACTCGAATTCAACTTTGTCGATACTGGCGATCGACTCGCGATTTCCACCTCAAAACCATGCCTGAAATCTTCACTTCCTTCAGACATTTCCACCATTCTCCGATTTTACAGATTTCAGGTCGAATCTAACAAGAAAAATGATATTGACAAGGACGGCGTTCTATCGATTGAGCAGGGCAGCATAACTCGCGCTCGCTGGACTGGGGGGTCGTTGGGGAGGCAACGGGTACCGCTCTACCGTCAGAGGCCATGGTTTGGGCCTATTCTACCTGTGACGTCATCAAATTTCTCTGCACCAAATCGCCGTCAAACGGCGAAAATCGGGGTTCAGAATAAGAGTTTAAATTTGCTTTTAATTGTTTTCTGGGCGGTGTTAGGGCTACAAAATTAACTTTTTCTTGCTCAGTATGTTCTCAGCTTTCATAAGAGGTACAATATGCATATTATAGGATCTTCATTGAGTTTTCGGTTTAAGGCTTCATAAAGTTATCTAACAGCTGCCAGGCTTCGCGCCTAAATTCTCCACCAGCCAATCACGTGCCTCGTGCGTCATGAGCCGCGTAGGATCCCTCATCTGTTTGACCACAGTGCTACCAACGTGCACGACTTTCCCGTCACGCACAAAGATAACTCGATCGGGATGCGCCGCAAACGTCCTGGAAAACAGGTTGTCCATGGTATCCACGACAAGGCGGAACTTGGACGTGTCTGTGACGTCACTCGTCATGCATGAGTGGGCCTCGGCATCGATGCGGAGAAGATCCCTGCGATTGAAATTTAACAAAGTATGTCACTTCATTATGTAAAAAAGGTGGAAAATCATTTAGGCTAAATGCAGTAATTGACTTAGTCTAACAAAAATGTAATTCTTATTGTAATATAGAAAAGCTTAATGAAAAATCGTGTGAACACATTCGAAGTATTCATATAATACGAATACATTGGCACAATACCGAACCAAAATACAAGTCATTAGACTCTCTTTTGACTGGACCTGAATATCTGATGCCGAGTTTATCCTGTGAGCTAGGAAACCCCGGCCCAAATAGGGTTAAAGAAAAAGAAGACTCAGAAGAAGAACTGGGAAAACATAAAGATGAGAATCAGATGAATATGTGACCCAGCTTGACATAGTTAGTCGCATGTCGCAATTGGTCATCAGTGTGTATGAACCACTATTCGTACAAAATCACTTACGGAAAATTAGCTAACATACGCACCTTGCAACATAAAAGCGCTCCTTGAGCGTGGTATATATACTGCTCAGTTTAAGGAGAGTACCCGGTGGGGGGGGGGGGGGGGGAGTCTGTCCTCATAGAAAGGGGGGTATCATGCGTGACCAAGGACTTGCCAAAAGCACCCTAAACGAGTATTTGCGTGGTGCAAAAAATACACCTAAATAAGTATGATTATCGGTAATTTGATACCCTAAGCAAGTAATCAATTTGTTGTAAACCCCTAAGTAAGTATTTTGATACCCTAAGCAAGTAATCAATTTTTTGTAAACATCTAAGCAGGTTATAACTATATTTGATACTCTAAGCAAGTAATCTTTTTTTTGTAAACCCCTATTAAAAGCAAGTTATAACTATTGTTGATACCCTAAGCAAGTAAGCTGAGTTTTTGAGACCCTAAACGAGTAATTCATCTTTTTGAGACCCTAAACGAGTAATTCATCAGCCTAAAAAAGATACCCTTTTTCCTGATTTTGGGTGATTTTGAGACCCTAAACGAGATACTCGAGTATCTCGCCTGATCGTAAAAAACCACCCTAATTACTCGTTTTCTTGGTCACGCATG
>JBAMJV010013615.1:0-36877 GCA_037951105.1 Echinarachnius parma | reverse complement strand
GTTTTGAATTGTTATAATGTAATGTATATGGTTTATAAGTTTGTTGTTTGTCAACATGCAAGTTAAACTGCACTGAGGCGCCTTGGGTAAAGCAGTTTTGCATAACTGAACAGGCCTCCCCTGCAGTATAAAATAAATAAAACAAATAAATAAAAATAAATAAAGTCATTAAAAACTAATAGTTATAGTCCATTGATGCTCAGTTGAATGCTAGAACAATAGCATTATAAACGTCGAAGTTGCAGGGGCTGTTTTCATTTTTTTTAAAGCCAGCCATTATAACAAAAAAAAGGCGACCAAGACATTTCAAAGTTTCAGTTTCAGGACTAACAACAGTCCTTTCTAGGACTACCAATTGTCCTTTTTAGGACTCTCCCTAGAAAGAATACCCAACAGTCTTTTTTCAGGACTATCCCAACAGTCCTTTATAGGACTACCAACAGTCCTTTCTAGGACTATCAACAGTCCCTTTTCTAGGACTACCAACAGTTCCTTTTTAGAACTCTCCTAGAAAGAATACCAACAGTTCTTTTCAGAACTACACAGTCCTTTCTAGGACTACCATAGTCCTTTTCAGGGCTTACCAATCCACCCATCTCACATGGTGTACCCGTAAACCACTCGTATTATTTTCAGCCATTTGTTGCCTAAAAAATGTAAATATGAAGTTTGTGAAAATAATCATTCAATAGAGAGATCATCAAAAAACAGTTATATTGTCACTTTATATATATGAGTATATTTTCAAGAATATGTAGGAATTGTTGATATTTTCTTAAATTATTGAATAAATGAGAGGCCCCAACATTTTTTCCAATCGGACATATGGTATATCTAGATGTTACTGAACAGATGTTGATCAAAATATTTAAAGGGGTCCTAGTAACTCTGGTTGACATGTGCGAAAAGGAATAAACGGTTGATAAAATGTGTATTCTTTGTGATCAGGATATGTCCACTAGGTATAATGAGTAAACAATTCACATAAAATGGATGTTATATAAGTATGGCTAAGTAATGAGCGAAAATGCAATGTAATATTCGCTAAATCATTTCACTGATTTTGTACAAAGTTATAAACTTGCCAACGTATAGAGTACAAATCCGAACACTTCACACATAAATGCCGTTTTAAACGAAATGGAAATTCGAAAAAACCTAAACCTTTCATAAAACCTTTTTTAAAATGGTACTACGAATATAACAGTATGAAAGAATCACTAAAATTCCAACTAGGCTTTGTGAATTTAGACAAGGTTACTAGATCTCTTTAAATGAAGAAAAAAAAGGGCAAGTGAATGGGGCAAACCCGGGGAAACCCCATTTTCCTCGCTCTTTTCATTAAATTGTGATAGTATATTTCTGGTCAGTTGTCCCTTTGTTTAAAAAAAAATAATCAATATTGAAGCGCCCTCTACCTCAGCACAACTGTGGTACCCCCTTTAAAAGGGTCTCTCGTAGCCGTGGTAACATCATCTCTCAAGCTAGACATGCTCATGATGCTAGAAGGTACGGTATTATGAACATCGGTCCTTAAAATAGATTAGCAGAGGATATACCCAAGTGTAGTAATCGCACACTAGACAAGGTAGTTTCAAAATGGCGACCCCATCTGTATATACATGTTCACAACAAAAACGCAAGATAATTATAATGTCTTGGCTCACCGTTTCAACTTTCGCCTGGCCTGGTGCAATGATATTCATAATTTAAAGAGAACTGACCCGTAACGGTAGCCTGATGGACCCTCATCTGCCCTTCCTGGGTGCTGTCTAGAAGCCTTTTCACAATAATATGACTATGTCTAGTCAGCTCCGGACCGGACGCACCACTTCCGCACCCTGCCCCTCAGTCTTCTATTGCCCCAGACCTCGTCTCTCTACCCCGGTCCCCACCCATACCCGATCCTCTTCTTTTTCCCCCACCCTCTCTCAACAAACTAGTCTAGTACACCCTCTCTATCTAGCTATCTTTATCATAGGGACTGCGTAGCGCCAGTGGGACAATATTAATATATAAATAGAGTGTGCCCCCCCCCCCCCACACTCCTCGACCCAAACAAAATAAATACAAATATAAAATACATAATTCGCGTAATGGTATAGCCTGACCCTCTACCCTTCCTGTTGACAAGAAGCCTTTGCACAATGATATGAAAATACACCGCGCTGGTTGACTGTACCAAAACGGAAAAAGAAGAAGAAGAAGAAGAAGAAGATATGAATATGTCTAGTCTCCGGACCGGACACACCACTTCCGCACCCTTCCCCTCCTCTCTCTACCCCATCCCCATCCACACCCCTAACCAACATTATTATCTCTCTGTATCCCCACCCTCTCTCAATATACTTATTCCAGTTAAACCCCTCCCTTTCTAGCTAGCAATCTGTCTCACATGCGTGACAGGTAGCCAGGTAGCGTGGCGCTGGAGGACCATTTGGGTGCCCCCCCCCCCCTCCCCAATAATAAACACAATACAAAACACATAGTATATATTTTACAAAGTTACTAAAATAATAGAGTGTGCTCTCTTCCCCCCACCAACAAAACAAAAACAAAAACAAAAACAAAAATACAAACAAACATACAAAAAAAAAACATACAAACAAATCAACAAACAAACAAACAAACCATCAAACAATCAAAGAAACAAACTAACTAACAAACAAATACATTTCGCGTACGGTAGTCTGACCGTCTACCCTTCTAGTAACGAGAGGATTCCCTTTCCCAATACTATGATTATGTCTGGCCTATGGACCGGAGATGCCGCTTCCGCACAACTCCTCTTTTCTTTCACCCATCCTCTAATTCCTGCCCCGTCACTGTCCCCACCCACACGCACCCACCTTCTCTTTTACCCATTGACTCTCTTGTAATCTAACAACAATATGATTATGTCTAGCCTCCGGTACACCACTCCTCAACCCACCCATTTTCAATCCCCCTTCACCCTTCCTATATATCCATGTCTACCCCGTCCCCACCCAAACCCGATCTCTTTTTAACCCCATTGCTCTCTTGCCATTTAAATAATAATCATGACAATAATAAATTGTGATTATGTCTAGCTTCTAGACCGGACACACAGTCCACCTCCTATCCCCACACTCTCGGTCCTTCTTCAAGACATTGAATTGCCCATTTATCCCAGCCAAATACAAACACAAAAATACAATAGTCCAACTCAAACAACTCAATACGAGGATCGTGAGTTTGATTCCCAACCTCGGCAAGTGTGTCCTTCAGCAAGGCACTTTATCTGCATTTTCTGCTCTGTACCTGGCGAGGATCTCTATGTTCATGTTTTCCCGTTGTATTTGTACATGTATTTTTTGCTTTTGAATAATATGTTTTGTTCCAAGGCTACAATTTGCTTTCCATAATTTATTAAGTCCAACTTAGAATCTTTGTGAGACACCCACACGATCTATTAGTGGAATTGTATATTGATTTCCCTCGGTAATTGACGCACTCACAAACAGATGCGTATTAGTCTATTTCTTATTAGCCGATAGGGGTATATAGGGAGCGTTAGAACCATACAAATATCAATTCTGAAAACACGCAACTTTTTTCATTGTTAATTTGCTTATTAAAATAGAAACGCAAAACATTAACGTGTTTTTTTTTTCGCCAAGTTAAAATTAAATCACACGGACCAACACAATTATAGACACCTTGTTTTTGTTGTTAATTAGCGTCATATATGTCACCTAATAGTGTCGCAGAATTTTCGACTGTTGAGATATAAACGTGCGGTGCTTATTGAAACTGTGAAGATATTTTGGTTACAGTCCGTTATTCCGAAGGTTCGTTATTCTGAAGGTTCAGTTATTCCGAAGGTTCGTTATTCCGAAGGTTCGTTATTCCGAAGGTTCGTTATTCCGAAGGTTCGTTATTCCGAAGGTTCGTTATTCCGAAGGTTCGTTGATCCGAAAATAAAATCGGGTTCGTTATTCCGAAGGTTCGTTATTCCGAAGGTTCGTTATTCCGAAGGTTCGTTGATCCGAAAATAAAATCGGGTTCGTTATTCCGAAAATTAAATCGGGCTTGTTATAATACTATAGTTTGTGTTTTGTTTATTTAATTTACAGCCTGCATTAAGCATACCCCTCCCCCTTTCCCTCCCTTGGCCAGACCAATCAAACATTTAAGTTTATTTTATCTCTTTATATGAAATTATAGCATTATAACAAACCCAGATTTATTTTCGGATTAACGAACCCGATTTCATTTTAGGAATAGCGAACCTTCGGAATAACGAACCCTCGGAATAACGGACCTTCGGAATAACGAACCTTCGGAATAACGAACCCGATTTCATTTTAGGAATAGCGAACCTTCGGAATAACGAACCTTCGGAATAACGAACCTTCGGAATAACGAACCTTCGGAATAATGCAACAAATGTTCGGATTAACGAACCCTATTTCATTTTCGGATTAACGAACACTCAGGTATAGGAAATTTGCGTGTTCGGAATAACGAACCTTCGGAATAACGAACCTTCGGAATAACGAACCTTCGGAATAACGAACCGCACCCGATATTTTAAACCATGCTATACAATTATACCAACACACACAAAAAAAGGTTCAAATTTGCAACACCTAATGGTGCCATCACACCGAGCTACGCTTCTACTACGCTCTCGGACAATAGTTGATCACAACCACTGGAATAGATGTCTTTTGTTCAATGGGGAATGAATAGGCATGCGTTAAAAGACAACCTCCCAGCCGTACAAAACCTCAGATCGCGAAACCTCTACGCTTCTACTACGTTCTAAAAAAAAACGTGGAGGTGCCACCATCTGAACCTTTGTTCAGGGAGCTATTATCCTTTCACGCATGTGAGATAATCTTCCATTCATTCCTCATTGAACAAAAGACATTTTTGTAAAAGGCCACTCCAGCTACTCGTTCCTACAATGCTTCGCCTCGCCCTTCCAAATTTATAAATGGGGATTAGGAGCGTAGTAGAAGCGTAGTATAAGTGTGACGGGGGTATATAGGAGGGCGCAGAAGCATCACGCTTCAGGGTGCAATTCTGCACCACGAAGGATGCGAATAGTAGACGTGCATCCCTATATTGGTTGCAGACATGCACTCTAATGTGGCAGACGTGCTCCCTAGGGGGGTGCAAGTCTGAAATGTGCACCCTTAAAGGGACTTAGTAACATTGTCCAAATCCTCAAAATAAAATTCTAATTCTAGCGGTTCCCTTATACCTTGTTGTATTCGTATTAACAATAAAACCACGGGACAGGTTTCGGTTTTTCAAATTTCCCTTTCGTTACAAAGATATGTATGATTGAAGTATTCAGATAAGAAAAACTCCGGGCGAGTTTTTCTCCTGTGTACAAAGTGAGTGCAGTGAGTATACTGAATATCACTTTGCATTTTCGCTCATTACTTGGCCATACAATGTCCATTTGACTTGAAATTTTCACACAATACCCTGTGGACATATGAGATAACAACAATATACATTGCATCAACCATTCATCACTTTTTGCACATGTCAACAAAGTTACTAGATCCCTTTAAATGGATAGTAAAATTTTGATCAGATTTGGATATTGTAGCTGTTTCTGAACACATTTTGATGAAGCAAATTAGATTCTGTCTGTAACATTTTGTGTTTTTGTTTCTAAAATGTAAAAATTAGCTTGTCATGCCCTCACAAAAAAGGTTTTTCTTGAATCGCCCTCTAAGCCATAAATGAACTACCCCTTTTAATGAATATAACGGTTCATGTAAGATATGAAGAGCTCAGTTCCAAAAGGCGCTAAATCCACTTTCTATACAAATTGAGTTAACGTTAATTATCTACATTTATAAGCTACGTATCTATCTAGGAATCCACATTTTATGACAAATTACTCACTCAAAATCAAATATAGGAAGTTCAATTTTCATATTTCCATAGGCACGTGTATACAAAGTTAGGCAAAGAAACATGTTTTCCTCGAAAGTTGAAAAAGTGGATATAGCGCCTTTTGGAAGAAAGCTCTTCAATTAGTTTTCTTCTCATTTTGATGATAAATTAAACCCAAACTGTACTACAGTTTCTCTATAACTGCATCCATTGTATTCGTCATATCTGTCTTCTGTTTACTCTTTCTCCCCTCTAGCTACTGTACTTTGGCGACATGAAAAATCAACATAATCAATGGTAATGTAAACTTGAAGGTCTTGCGGGTCTTATATAGTGCGCAAAGGAGCATGGACTCCCAATGAGAATTCATTCTCCTCTTATCATGCTTATAGGCCCGGTCACATATCAACGGATAGCGTCAACGGATGCCCGACGGAGAGTAAAATGTTCAATTCGTTCATCTCCGGTTCGTATGATTTTCTTGTCCATTCCTTGTCAGGCGATGTGCGTTGTTCTATCCGGCAGAGTGTTTTGTGCATGAACCAATCGAGACGACTTTCTCCACCGGATAATTTGATTTCGCACGTTTTCAATTCGTCGGGCTTCCGTTTACGCTATCCGGTGATATGTGACCGGGCCTTATCCGAAGTCCTATTTGGGAGATGTGCATGGGCATAGAGGAACCTTTTTCTCAGAGGGGGCTGCGGCCTTTTGCCCGAATAATTAACCTTTCTGCCTTTTCACCTGACACTCAACATAAACAAAAGGGTCCTCGCCTGTTCGGTGCCCAAAAAGTACGTTATATTGTCCTAAAATGACATGTCTTTGTCCGACTATTGCATTAGTTTGCCCGAATATAGCGTTATTTTCCCAGATTATGCCATGCTTTTGCCCGAATATACCATGGTTTTGCCCAAGTATGACAAGGTTTGCCCGAATTCGAGTTGCTGTTTGCCCAAATAATCATGGCCGTTTTCAAAATTCCAGGGGGCCAGCCCCCCCCCCCCCCCCCCCCACCTACTACGCCTATGGAAATGTGTGGAAGGCAGAAGAAAAGATGGAGAGATGAATTAACATCATACGTGGGAACGGCCGCGTGGACTATCTGACTATAGGATAGTTAGAGACAGAAGCTAATGGAAATGTCATGAGGAGGACTTTGTCCAACGTCTGAATGAACTATAGCCTGATAGATGTTAACATGTGCCATTCTCCACAAAAACGAAATCATTTTTAGCGAGCGAATTCAGCTATAAAATCTATATATCAGGAAAAAGGGAAAATGATCAGCGGTTAAAGTGCGCAT
This sequence comes from Echinarachnius parma, assembly GCA_037951105.1. Taxonomy (NCBI): domain Eukaryota; kingdom Metazoa; phylum Echinodermata; class Echinoidea; order Clypeasteroida; family Echinarachniidae; genus Echinarachnius; species Echinarachnius parma. Next base: position 29,688 of record JBAMJV010013615.1, on the reverse strand, counting down.
AATGAGAATCATTTAGGATATAAAACGAGGATTTACTGTTGCCATGGAAACCAGACATGCGTAAGGGAATCCTAATTCATTGCAATAATGGGCCTCTCCAGGTAATGTCACATAATGTTTCCGTTATCCCTTTTCTCGAATGGAATCAATGTTGTCTTTGAGCTGACACAGACGACATTTTCGTATACAGATAATGTGACCATACAGATCATGTGGTCTGAATACGCAAATCTGATTGGTTGAAACGCGCAAAGACTTACAATCGATTGTATCTCTTTCTGCAACGGGCCCTATAAGTGGTAGTCGCTACGGAGTTGGGGTGGGGGTGGAGGTGCGCCGCATACCCACCGCGAATTCAAACAAAAATTATACATTAAAACGAAAATTGAAATAAAATACATAGGGGGTGATCGACTCCCCCCCCCCCCCCCCCCCCCCCACCCCCTCCTCCGCTTCAGTAAGTCCGCGCTTAACAAAGAGGAAATTAAAACTAAAGGGTATCAATACAGAAATGAAATGCAGAGCGGGGTGTAATCGATCCCCCTTAACTAATAATAGTAATAATAATATACTCGATTTTTATAGCGACTATCACGATTGATAATCATCTCTAAGGGCTTTACAATCATATGATTAACTTATGTGTCATCTCCCCTTCAGTCAGCAAGTTCACGCTATGCCACCACGACCAATCACATCGTGTTCTGTATCTATCGCGTGGTATTCATACACTCAGGTCTTTTTCTAAATAATGGTTGGATGAGACATACATTTGTTAAAGTTGTCGCCTGATCTTAGCGACCACTTTATCTACATTATATATATATACACTAGAATAAGCAGTGGGGTAGCATGGGCAACTTATTTGCGCGCAAGCTTTTAGTATTACTTGGTGTGTCACATGTTGGTGTTATATAATTTAAATTTATTACGGGACAGCTGCCCCCCCCCCCCCCCTCCTCCGTCTCACTTACCCCCTACCCCCCCCCCCCCCCCCCATCCCCCCACCCCGTCGCTACGTCACAGATGAATAACGGTAATAACTGGCGTCGTTAATGCCCCAGAGAGTATCAGTGTACATTATAAGTTTGTCTCTTGAGTTTGCCTCTGAAGAAGATTCTGCTTGGATTGGAAACTCATGCCCACTATTGACTGTCACTCGTAAAGTATTTAAAGGGACTTTGTAACATTGTCCAAATCCTCAAAATCCAATTGAAATTCTAGCGGTTCCCTCAAACCTTGCTGTATTCTTATAAGCAAACAAAAGCATGGGACAGGTTTCGGTTTTTCGAATTTCCCTTTCGTTAAAAAGATATCTATGATTGAAGTGTTCAGATGTCAAATTATCCAATGGATCGTCAGAACCTTGTACAAAGTGAGTGCAATGAGTTAGTGAATGTCACTTTGCATTTTTGCTCATTACTCGGCCATATAAAGTCCATTTAACTTGAAGGTTTCATACAACACCCCAGTGGACATATCAAATAACAACAATATATACATGGTATCAACCACTCATCACTTTTTGCACATGGACAATAAAGTTACTAGATCCTTTTAAGCTGACAAAAATAGGGGCGTGCCCCTGAGCTCCCTCGGTCTCCTCCCGTCCCACCTGACATAATGCCCCCACCCCACCCCCTCCCTTCGTCGCTGCGCCAATGATGAGAAACGGTAAAGAAAATGCGCTCTGTTAATGGGGCGGAGATAACCAGAATACTTTATTTTTAAAGTACACACAAAATAATGATTGCAGAATCATTTAACTGGAAACTGAAAGGTATTATAATGAGTTGGCTAAGCATGCATTACCAACGATGTTATTAAAATATGCCACCAGTCTTTGTTTAAATATCAAATTATTAATTTATTTATATACGCGACGAGTGTTGGCTGCATGGCGTATCGGGGTAACTAATGTGTTTGTTTCTTTTTGATGTCGCTGAAAATAAAAGGGAAGATAATGCAGTTTAGAGCATTATGTAAAACGTTCCAGTTGTAATGTTCAGTGAAACTCGGCTCTGGACATGCATATTCCACGACTAATAATTTCGTGTTAAAATTACTTTGTGTAATAATGATGACATTTAAGACCTAATAATACAGCGAATAAAAAAGAATATACAGCATCAAAGACACTTATCATTTACAGAGAGACTTTATAAAATCGTTTTGAAATGATCTTTTATCTGTTCGTCGTATACGGGGTGACTCACTGCAGTACATGTAGTACATAATGAATTTTATATGAATTGAACACACGACCCTTTCACTCAGTCTGTGATGCAGCGCATACTTTTGCAAAATATGCATCGAGATCGGAATAGCTACAACGTCAATCGAATCTACATGACTATAGATTGACATCCCTTTCTCATAAATCGATAAATATTTGTCTGCTACAAATATTAAATGCACATTAAACTAAACTAAAAGGAAACACACGCTTTTTAAAATCGATATACCAGACATCGCCATTGTAAATTTAATGACTGCTGAGTTCAGACTGCGGTTGTTTTTTTTAAACGTTATTATGGTTTCTTAAAATGATTAATTATATCTTGAAGTACATTTTAGTTTTTGGGTGAAACTGAAGCCAAAATTATAGACCTAGTATGCACCCCTCCCCCTACCGTGGTGGCAAAAATTACGCGTTTGTTGGGGAAAATAAAAACCATAAAACGCTACATCAATTGTGCACTTGTGCCGCTACTACCCCTCCCCCTGCTTAGTTACAATATTCTGGAAATGAAAACAATATCTTGGTATGTATTATTTACATATAATTGAAACGTCTTCTAATTTAAGCCCCCCCCCCCCCCCCCCCCCCACACACACACACACGCACACACACGCACAGTATACAAACGCCTTTGACACAACTCATGCGCCCACTGAATTGCTCCCTCATTATAAATTCCCGAGTTGTATGCCTTTAGAAAATTCATGGAAACACAAGCATAACATAATTGGATATTAATTTGCCCAAAAGAGGAGACGGGTACTTAAAATACATTTTCGAAACACGGAAATTTTCTTTGAAAATCTTCTACGTGTTAACTGCTCTTGGAATGACTTTAATACATACATTTACGTACCACTTAGATGTTTTTTTTTGTTTTACTATAATTATGATATAGTGTATATATGTGTATTGTTTTTCCTTTGTAAATATGTAATTTGAATTTACTGATGGATAAAACCAATAAAACATTAAAAAGCATTTAAACAACAAAATCATGGATTGCAAATTTTGGTAAGGCAATTATGCACAATGATTTGATATTCGGTTTAATATGTGTTGTGTGTAGGTTAGCTTTGTTTATGTTACTGTATAGTGATTACATTTTTTACATTTCTACTCTGTTTAAATTGATTTGAATACGAATAGGAACAATAATGTATACCATGTGTGTTTTGATGTATCAATTTACACCGACCATTTCAGCACTGCTGCTGATCAGTTTAAAATGCATACCGATAAATAAATTAACAAAATAATTTTTAAAAAATAGTTGTTTCATATCTTAGGACGACGAAGATCGCCGCTCCATTACTACGTATTCGCTGGCGCCCGAATATGTAAGCACACGTGACTTTGAAGCTTCATGCTGCTTTTTTCGTACAACACACACGTACCGTATACTCCATAACGTACAGCCCATTAGAAATCTCTTGAGTGGCCGAAGTGGCTAGTGAATAATGAACACGCCGGCGCGGTACGTTAGTCTATCATCTAACGGGCCGATGTTAAAAAGTCGGGAAAATGGTGCGGATGAGGAAAAAAGTACATGTATTTGAATGAATTGTTGTACTTACCCAACCACTCTCTGCTGTGCTGACTTCACGAAATACATGTGCGGATCCGTTGCGCAATATTATTATTCCAAATAAAGTTATAATAGTGATAAGCTAGTAGATAAATAGCGACTCCGCTTGTGTTAATGTTGTCTTTTCGGTAGGTGGCGGACAGTGATGTACGTACACACACACACGTACACACACATTCGAAGCCGCCAAAACACTATACTAGCGTGGGTCGGCGATGACGCACACTATAAATACTACTATAGAGCGAAAGTGTGGGAGCGAGGTCTGAGCTGGGTTTCCATTTGTATTATTAATATTACATCCCGTCCCCCATACATGCTACTGCATAAGATAGCGGTGGCGTAAAGTGCGCCGCTGATGCACGCTGGCGTATCAAAGGCAGCTTCTGTCAAAGTCAATGAGATACGTATCATTTGTGCTAGTAACTTGTTAACGCATTCAATAAGGGGTCCGGGTCTTATTTAAAGCACTGACCAATACAAGTGATCCATTAACTTTGTCAAATTTTATCAAAAATCGCTTGGAGCGTTCACATAGTATGTTGTATAATGTTGCTAGGCTTATGGAAACATACGAATAAGATGGGTTTTCATTACTGTTGTCAAATGTCTCTCTAATAATATAAATATCTATTATTGAATTGAAAAGTGTTCCGATCAAAATTCAATGGACAGTAGGTGATACAATCTGATCTGTAATGTCACCTTGAGCTATGAAAAGAAAAATGCGATGATCTGAACTACATACAGTAGGCATAAAGTATTTTGGCAAAATACGCTGTCCATACGTTGATGTACCGCTTACGCGTCTTAGAATCCGCCAATGTCCGATGGCGTTTTTATTACTCATACTCATCCGTCGATGTGGTCCCGAATGTTCGACGGGCATGCAATACACTTATCGCATGGTATTAGACTTGAGATGTCAGCTATTAACTATACCCGTCATGACAGCATGACAGAGTGTGCTGCCGCTATAGTTCTTAACTTCAGGCCCCTTAGTTTACTCTCTCTGTAAAATTTAATATAATTATACAGATTCGGATAACTGTATTGCATGGTATATTGATACAATATTAGTATCCATGCCTCTAATCCCGCAACATGTATACTATCAAGTTTCATGTTGTTCCGAGTAAAAAGCGCATTCAGTATGTTCAACGCTTGTATTACGTTGTTTAATGAAATGTAATAAAAATGTAATTAATTCTACACAAATTAGCAACATGCATACTTCGAATAAGCAATACGTTATTTATTCAAAAATCTCCTTTTTCGAATAGTAAACATTTCACATGGTGAACTGTCATCGTCAGGAGATGCTGTGAGACATTGTAAAGAAAACCTCTTTACTTTATTTTAATCCATTGCGAACTTATATGGTTATTCTACCAGTCCTTCTCTTTACAAATGAGGGCGACCCAACTACGAAACATTAAGTTTTTTTTTATCGCTCTATTGTTACGTTGTAATTGCACTGTGCTTGTAGGTGTAAATCAATACTTTATTTAATGTATTTGAATTATTTAATTCGAATAATTCAACAATGGTTTCGAAGCTCAAATTCTACTGTGCCGGTCTCCGTATATATATTTCATTCTACACAGAGAAAAGTTGACAACAAAGACAAACTGGACAAAATAATTAACGTCTTTATCATCTTTATAGCAAAACGGAAAACAAAATTTGCGATCTAATGCTTTTGTATGGAGTTGCTGTTTTCTCTCGAACGTGTACAGGTCTTCATCCATAGACTAAAATAACCCTCAGTGCAGTCTTCAATAAAAAAAAATTAAAAAAAACAGGAATGCCATATAGTCGCAATGGATTCCCCATGCAGCGGCCGGGGCTGAGAAACGATTTGGCGACTGGAGGCCATACAACCGAGTGACATCGCGGGAGGCAATGACTCGACACCGGCCCAGTGAAATTATCAAGGTGATAAACATGCGGTGTCGTAGCTACAGGGGTCACAATGACACGTGCCCCCTCCGCCTCCCCCAAAACTAATCTTAAAAAACAGCGAAATATATGGCGTGAGACACTCCTCCTCCATAATTCATGTGCCCCTTCATCTTTACGGCCATACTACGCCACGAGTGATATACATAATGCACTATTGATAGGAACATTGACGGCCATTGAGACAATGGAGACGACTTTCGCCACCGGATACTTTGATCTCGCAAATTTTCTATTCGTCGTGCGTCCGTTTACGCTATTTGGTGAAATGTGACCGAGCTTTTGCATGCCTAATAATCCATAAATTATGATGATTTGCTTCATGGCATTCAGCACTAAATTAGCTATGCTTTGCATCGCTGCTAGGTGCGTTCACATTGCAAGGCAATGGTATATTGGTGCAATGGTGCTGTTCACATTCAGTGCAGAACATATCCTTAAAGGTAAAAAAGAGCACTGGTTATTTCTGGGTAAATTGTTTGTCTTATAGGTATACCCATGATTTGTTTTGTCCATAAGGCCTAATAATCCGTAAATTATGATGATTTGCTTCATGGCATTCAGCACTAAATTTGCTATGCTTTGCATCGCAGCTAGGTGCGTTCACATTGCAAGGGAATGGTATATTGGTGTTGTTCACATTCAGTGCAGAACATATCCTTAAATGTAATAAAGAGCACTGGTTATTTTGGGGTAAATTGTTCGTCTTATAGGTACCCATGATTTTTTTTTTTTACATAAGGCACTGTAAAATAATAGAGAGACTGATTATTTTTTCGATCATGACGAAATAATGTTTAGGTCATGCAAATTATATGGCACTGTTGCTATTTCAACAGCATTCAACATGTTATGGAATCTTTACGAATCCCGAACAGTCTACTTTTCAGTATTGTTAATTAAACATGTCATGCAAATAAAAGAGGATCATTTACCCGTAATAAGCGAAAAGACATAGTTACACACTATACATCCGATATAAAGTGGAAGAGAAGAGAAATGCGACAATATTACTACTGAGTTACGTACGCGTCAGATAATGTCGATAACTATATGCGCAGTGGAGTATTGTCGGAAAGGGGTCCGCTCGCTAGTCATAAGGACAGCTAGTCATAAGGACCGCTATTCATAACGTGTAACTTCCTATACCTTATGCCTTTATGAATAGTGACCCCCTTTTCGTTTTATGAATAGCGGTCCTTCACGTATAGGAAGTTACACGTGATGAATAGCGGTCCTTATGACTAGTGGTCCTTCTGACTAGCGAGGTTACCCCGTCGGAAGCGGGGGGGGGGGGGGGGGGGGGGGGGGGGGGGTCTGGATTAACATTTTGAAGAATAGGTAGAGGAGTTGATTGATTCCAAAAACGGAATATGAAATGATGTCTGAAAACTGTTTATGATCACAAAATACAATATTACAAATGCTTACAATTCAATTGACATTATGGATCAGGAACGTACAATTCCAGTGTGTTTGGTCCTCCTATACAGGAAACAAGTAAAACGTCTCATTCTAAATTGGTGACGAAGTTCAAATGTCTGTTTGTGAATAATTAGTTGCTATTGAGACATTGCACCATAGTTTTCAATTATGAATCAAAGCCACCATTTTCATGTACTACATGAAAAGGGAATCAACACGAATTCCATATACCACAACATATTGAACAGTCTCATGTTGGATTCCTTTGGAACAGCGTATTGTGAACATGTACAGGACTAGTCATTTCAGAAAAGGAGGTCTACAAGGAATTTGTTGGACAACCGTCAAGCAATCAATAGCGCGGTTACGCTTTTCTTATGGCACAACAGAAAATCAATATCTGACCATCCATCCCCTGACTGCCAGAAATATGTTGCATTAAAGTCAATACAAAAAATACACCCGCTTCAGACATATACCCTACATGAACGAGGGAAAGTATACAATGTAAACGGTATGTACAAGCACTAAAAATAGTAACTAAATGTCCGCGGGGATGTTTCACAAAGATTCAAAGTATATAGAACTTAACCCTAAGTTGGACTTTAAAAATATGGAAAACTATTTGTTGTTATTTGAAATAAAACATATATAAAAACAAATTTGAAACTTCCAACAAATATGTTTTCACAAAAACAAATTTAACTGATTTTAGCAGAATTCATGCCTTTTCAAAAGAACTGTTTCAACAATTTTACAAAGAAACTAACGGCTTTCCATAATACCTTAGTTCCAACTAAGAGTTAAGTTCATGCATACGATTTTTGTTCATGTATACAATAATTTCCCCTATCTTTTTTTTCAGGCAAATAATTATTTTCCCTGAAAACGGTTTATGATTACAAAATAAAATATTACAAATACTTACAATTCAATTGACATTATGGATCAGGAACGACGTCCAATTCAGATGTGTCGGTCCTCCTAGAAGAAACACGTAAAACGTCTCATTCTAAATTGGTGACGAAGTTCATATGTCTGTTTGTGAATAAACGCGTCAACCTAAGTATGGTCTTCCAAATAACTAAGGCATTACTATAATAATTCGAATGGAAAATATATGTTTAAGTTTACACGTCATTACATGAAGAAATGTGTCATCCAAAAGAACATGAATTGTTGTAAAAAAGAGTAAACAGTTACTATTCCAAAGTGTCGATAGATATAAGACAGCAAAACTTGTGTCTATGAAGAAAGACGTTTGAAAAATAATGGTTATCCAAAGAAGCGATAGTCACAGAGTAGTATATAATTCCAAATTGAAAAACTATGGTGGCGTTCAAATCGCTTCACAATCGTAAGAAAGACATTTTCATAACGTCATCCAAATAAACTGATCAACAGAGAAATATAACAAAGGTAAAGACGAACGTGGAATTGGACGCTGAGGCATAGACACGTGCCTTTACCTGATATAATACGTCTTAAAGGTGATATATGTATTTCTCTACAAAAAAAAAGAAGCATGAAAAGGACGCGAATTTTGCGGTCCAACAGATGAAAGTTCCTTTGTATAATTATCCAGAGACCGGGTATTGTCTAATGATTGTAAACTAATAATGGTATACCAATGTGTTTTGCAGTGCCGGTTTATTATACAATCACGAACATATTAAAGCTGCTGCAGCGTTTCAGATGATGTAGCAAAGTTATCCCATGGGTCCATGGTTATCCTATATACAGGATATACCGGTCTCAAGCGAAGTGTTATGATTGGAGTATAGTATAGTCATTCAGCATCGCAGCTTGTCTGGCTAAGTTGGAATGGATGCAGGGGTGGAGCTACAAGGGTCAAGACTCCCTTTGTAGGGGGGGGGGGGAGGGGTGAGGTGTGGATTCCGTTCCCATGAGATATGAAGGTGGCTGGTCAGATTAAAATTAAGATGTAGATGCGAGGGTCAAGCCTCCAGTTAGAGGTATGGGGTCGGGGTGAGGGGTGGACTCAGTTCCCATGAGATATGAAGGTGGCAGTCAGATTAAAATTCAGATTCAGAGTATTTTATATTGCCGTTTGATCAATTAAACACAACATATGATTTCAGATTCTTAAAAAAAAAATGAACATCGAAATACATACGGCAACTGGAAATTCCTTCATACATTATATATTACACATTACATACATTATACGAAATTGATATTGAGATACTAGCAACATGTAAAATATGTAAGTGATTTGGCAAGCATTTTGCAAAAAAAAAGGTACACAATGTCATCAGTCGTATATATAATGTACATACTAATTATGCACTAGTGGAAAGGAATATGTATGGGCAAACACCGAGCCAGTTTCTAACGTGTCTAACCAAACATTCACAAGTACACAGAGCAGTGCAGCTGAACATTATTAATTAAAAATAATATATGTTGTTATTAACGTATACCGGGCTATCATGTGTGATAGACTATAAACATATTAAAATATTACAGTAATCTGTCTTCATCATATTGATACAATCTATGCTATCCATACAGTTTTAATATAATTTAAACCGTACCAATATTTGAAGTCGTGACATATAATTACATTGGTATTATCATTAAAATTGTTGCTAACTCATATGTACACTTATTTTAAGGTACTTAATAAGTACCTTATTTGTTGGGGAGAAGCCTTTGATAGGTCAATGGCCTCTGCTTCTCCCTCCACACTTTGAATATTGTTCTATTGTACATTTTGTTTGTATTTATAATGTGCTAATTTTGTCATGTTTGTATGTTTCTATTCAAATTTGTGGAAATAAACGAAATGAGAAAAACAAATGAAATCATTAAGCATTTGATTTGCTTACGCTGTATTTTACAAGAAGATACATATAGATAATACTAATAATGATTAGAATAATATAGATAATACAAATGATAATACTTAAATAGTAATAATAATAATAATGATAATACAAATACGAATGATAATACTACTACTAATGGTAATAACACAATAATTATAATAATAATAATATTGATAATTATATGAATATTAATAATTTCATGCCGTTTTTATTTGGCCGATCGCTGTCTGTGAGTGTGAAAATAAACGAAATAATTCAATTCACGGGGGACGGTACTTGGTTGGGGGTCTGCAACCCCTAGTCACCCCGAGAGCTACGGCACTGATTGCCCGGAATGCCAGTCACAAGACCCCGGCACCAAAACAAATGTTCAACAGGGCTCGCATCCTGCATATGATCGCTTTAATACACGTAGATGACGTACGTCACTCGATAAGGCATTCCAGAGGAGAGAGGCAAGAAGAGAGGGAAAGAGAAAAACAGTGAGAAGGATGGGGAGATAATATATGGAGATAGAAGAAATGGACGGTAAGAGGGAAAGAGAAGGATAAATATAGAGATAATGTATAGAGATGGGAAATGAAATGAAAGACAGCGTTAGAGATGGGGATATATATAGGGAGAGAATAGAGAGAGAGTGTAAAAGGGAGAGAGATGGAGAACTATAGAGATGGGGTTTAGAGATGGGGACATATATCAAGGGAGAGAGGAAAGATAGGGTAAGGGGGAGAGAGAAGGAGAAGTATAGAGAAGTGGGTATAGAAAGGGGGAGGTGGAAGGAGAGAGATGGAGTAAGGGGAACAGAATAAGGCGAAATGTAAAGATAAGGTATAGATATGGGAAATGAAGAGAAAGACAGCGAGAGAGATGGGGATATATATATGGAGAGATTAGAGACAGAGGGTAAAAGGGAGAGAGGAGAACTATAGAGATGGGGTTTAGAGATCTGGACATAATTATATAAAGGGAGAGAGGAAAGATAGGGTAAGGGGGAGAGAGAAGGAGAAGTATAGAGAAGTGGGTATAGAAAGGGGGGTGGAAGGAGAGGAAAGGGGGAGTAAGGGGAACAGAGTAAGGCGAAATGTAAAGATAAGGTATAGATATGGGAAATGAAGAGAAAGACAGCGAGAGAGGATATATATAAGGAGAGATTAGAGACAGAGGGTAAAAGGGAGAGAGGAGAACTATAGAGATGGGGTTTAGAGATGAGGTCATATATAAAGGGAGAGAGGAAAGATAGGGTAAGGGGGAGAGAGAAGGAGAAGTATAGAGAAGTGGGTATAGAAAGGGGGAGGTGGAAGGAGAGGAAAGGGGGAGTAAGGGGAACAGAGTAAGGAGAAATGTAAAGAAAAGGTATAGAGATAGGACATGAAAAGAAAGACAGCGATAGAGAGGAGGAGATATATAGGGAGAGAATAGAGAGAGAGGGTAAAAGGGAGAGAGGGGGACATAATTATATAAAGGGAGAGAAGATAGGGTAAGGGGGAGAGAGAAGGATAAATATAGAGATAAGGTATAGAGATGGGAAATGAAAAGAAAGACAGCGGTAGAGATGGGGATATATATAGGAAGAGAATATAGAGAGGGTAAAAGGGAGAGGGAAGGAGAACTATAGAGATGGGGTTTAGAGATGGGGTCATATATCAAGGGAGAGAGGAAAGATAGGGTAAGGGGAGAGAGAAGGAGAAGTATAGAGAAGTGGGTATAGAAAGGGGGAGGTGGAAGGAGAGGAAAGGGGGAGTAAGGGGGACAGAGTAAGGAGGAATGTAAAGATAAGGTATAGAGATGCGACGTGAAGAGAAAGACAGTGAGAGAGGTGGGACGGTGGAAGGAGAGGAAAGGGGGTGTAAGGGGAAAAGAGAATGAGAAATAAAGATATGAGGTATAGAGATGGGGAGAAAGAGAGATAAAGAAGATGGCGGACAAGAGTGCGTGGAGGACAGACTGAGGTAGGAGGCCTAGAGTAAATTAACATCAGAAATGGGAGAGCGAGAGAGATGAGAAGAGGGGAGGAAGGTCAAGATAAGAGGAGAAGAAGAGCGATATAAAGATATAGTAAGGAAGAGACAGGGAGAGGCAGAGAGGCGGAGGGGAAGGGAGAGAGAGGGGGGCAAGATGAGAGAAAGGGGAGATGATACTTTGAAGGTTGCGGGGGAGGAAATGAAAACAAATACAGAAATACATTAATAAAGCTTCGTCACTTCTTACCTCCACAATGTACACGTAAGTCCTATTCCAATCATGATCAAAATTATGGTTGTCGGTCTAATGAGCCATTGAATGGTATCGCTACTGTTAGTCGAGTACACACTACATGGCAAATGTAACGATACTAAAGTTGAGTTTCTGCCAACAAAATATGTGAGGATTTCACTTGGTTATGAATTCATGTAAACATGGTGAATGTACACCTGGTACAAGTGGTACGGACTTCTCAATTACATAGTTGTGAAATTTTGATTGCAACATTAATGACAAAGTCTACATTGAATCACGCATATGTTACCCTTCCATTTTATATTTTTGAAAGCATTTCTTCATCTAATAGGATGTAAAGCATGTTTGTATTACTATAACTTCTACTACTGACTGTTACTAGTACTACTAATTACACTACTACTACTACTACTACTACTACTACTACTACTACTACTACTACTACTACTACTACTACTACTACTATTACTATATACTACTACTACTACTACTACTACTACTACTACTACTGCTACTTCTGCTACTACTGACTGTTACTAGTACTACTCATTACTACTACTACTACTACTACTACTAATTACACTACTACTACTACTACTACTACTACTACTACTACTACTACTACTATTACTACTACTACTACTACTACTACTACTACTACTACTACTATTACTATATACTACTACTACTACTACTACTACTACTACTACTACTACTGCTACTTCTGCTACTACTGACTGTTACTAGTACTACTCATTACTACTACTACTACTACTACTACTACTACTACTACTACTACTACTACTACTACTACTACTACTACTACTACTACTACTACTATTACTACTAATACTACTCCTATATTATTTACTACTGTCTTCTTTTACTACTATACTATTACTGCTGTTACAGCTTTTACGGCTACTTATACTAATACTGCTTGTATCCACTACTTCTACTATATTATACCGATATTACTTGTACTATGTATTTATCTATTAATCAGTTCCGGTGCCCTTTAACCTCTGCAAATATGGTGCAGACAATAGATACACTGCCATTATGAAACGATTTGAACAAGTAATCGACCTTATGAAACAAATTGAAAAAAACAAAACAATTTCACCCAGAATGCTAAATCGTGTTGAAGATAATTAATATCAACTACATTAATTTGTTAAGCATTAATCGGAGATTCAGATGGTGACACATTTGTCAAGTGAACGCTGGAATATAGTACAACGATTTGTTCTACATCGATAGTGTGTGTCCTCCATTGTAATGAATATTGTAACAAAATCGCTGTTTCCACTACAAACCTTGCAAATACTTGGAAAATCAATATAACAAGATATGTATTTATTTATTTAGAGATGACGAGAATACAAAGTCTCTTTGTTTCAATTTGTACTATAGAACTTTTCATGGTCACGTTATGTTTACAAAACTGCGCCTGATGGGATAAATTGAATTTGTCCAAAGTGCAAATTGTGAAATATAACAAGGTCATGTATTATTTACAAACTGATCTGGTCTATGGATTTACTTCTACCAATTCTACTACTGCTACTACTACTACTACTACTACTACTACTACTACTACTACTACTACTACTACTACTACTACCATTACTACAAATACTAATGCTATTACCTCTACTTCTAGCTACTGCTAATGATAATAATAATAATGATAATAATAATAATAATAAAAATGATAATTATAATACTATTAAACTTACAAATAATACTAATACTACTACTACTAATATTACTTTCTGAGGATTTATATGCGCGTATTGGTACAATGCAAATCTACACAGCTGGCACCGTATATAAGGGTCAACTCTCATACATTACAATATGACAGATCATCTCGAGAACACTTGTTCTTTCCCACAAGATTACAATGTCTATCTTTGCTTATCTTACAAATGGAAAACATAGCCTTGTCCAAATTGACCAATATTTGTTTACCTTTGTAGGATATCTTTATGCACGTTGCTGTCTTTGTCCCACCAATAGAAGCACGACACGGTTCGGATTTGTATTTGTTGTATTATTAGTATTATTTATATTATCTTCTTATTAAAAACGCTTTAAGTCGAAAGAGGCTGCATGTGCAAGATAGGAAAGCCTGGCAAAAGAAGATGAGAGATACTTATAAATGCTTAATTGTTAAATTAAAGGTAACGCATCATCAGCAGTTTTGACTGTACTGCACACTTAGTGGACAAATATCAGTCGGCTTTATTTCTCGAGCGTTTCCCAATTGTAACATTAAACTTTTCCCACATTAATTAGTAGAAACTGCAAATTGCATACAATTAAACTCGATTTACACTAATCTAGGACAATAGCAAAAAAATTGCATTTCTCTAAAACCGTGTTTTTCATAGGTAACAGATTATTTCAAATAGTATACTTACAATAAACCTACCTACAATAAACCTACGGTACAATTTCCACCGAACAATGCAAAAAAACGTGATGTATGATTATGCTGTTTGAGTTGGGATATATCTGTCATATTAGTAATTACATTATAAAAAAACATCCCGCAAGAAATAAAGACATTTTCAGATGGACATTCATGTGCGAGACCCATGCTAAATGAAACAGTGACACATTAAAGGGATCTACTTTGTTGATATGTGCAAAAAGTGATAAATGGTTGGTACAATGTATATTGTTGTTATCTGATATGTCCACAGGGTATAGTGTGAAAATTTCAAGTCAAATGGACGTTATAATGGCCGAGTAATGAGCAAAAATGCAAAGTGATACTCACAAACTCATTGCACTTACTTTGTACACGGTTTTCGCGATCCGTTTGATTATTTAACATCTGAAAACTTCAATAGTAAATATCTTTTTAACGAAAGGAAAATTTGAAGAAAAAAAAAACCTGTCCCATGATTTTATTGTTAATACGAATACAACACGGTATGAGGGAACCGCTAGAATTCCAATTGTATTTTGAGGATTTGGACAATGTTACTAAGTCCCTTTAATGATAACATTGCTGTATATGATAATTTTACTGAATATTGCCAGAAATGCATTAAAAAATATCATAACTAAAATACCATACTGTTATATTATTGCTTTATGTTCATAAGTATGACTATAATATTGACTTCTGTCAGTACATCCTTTAATAAAATATTGAACTCATGTCACCTTGCCATCGGGTTACTTAAACTTAAGAATATAATGAATGTCTACGTCAATCATAATCCCTTCTTAAACATTTGATAGCGATATCAATGATGAGTTACTATTTAAAAATAGAAATTGTTACGTAATCAGAGAGACAATTTACCATCTGGCGGATTTTAAAAGCCTTTAAATACGGCCGGTCTTTACCAAGTCAGCACCACATCGGATCAGAGCTAACTCCAGTTTCTCGACGCCTCGCTGAAACCAGAATAAGGTACGTAAGCTCTAGACTTGTTACATCTTTTCGTGTTCAAAGCAGCGGTAAAGGAAGACCTATCCAACGGCCTAGCCTAAGATGTGAAACCGCCGTTGTCTATAGTGTCGTAGTGTCATAGTGCCCTGTTGCAGAAATAGATACAATCGATTATAAGTAACAATTCATTTTAAGTCAGATCATGTGTTATAAATGCGCATATCTGATTGGTGAAACACGAACGTGTTCTGACTTACAATTAATTGTAACTTACAATCGATTGTATCTCTTTCTGCAACGTGGCCCTAGTTGTATGTACAATTTCAAATATTATGTTTGTCTCTGTACGTCTCTATCGTAACTGGTGATACTAGTAAGAAAGTAAGAAACAACATATTTATGACTGGTTTTAATTTTAAAGCACACTTTTGCATATTATCCATCGTTTCATTTGTGTATATAATTATTCTCTCGGACACACTTTGTATTAATTAGAATAACGGAGTTTGAAAATAAAACTGTTTGAATTATGTGTCGCATATCTTTTTTTAAATTTGTCATGATATGTTCATGAATTCGGGCAGTATGTCTTTCAGAACAAAATAATAATAAGATAAACGTTCAAATTGAACTACGAGCAGTAGTAGATATAATTGCGTAACTTAATAATGTGGTATCACCATAAATGTTTTATCCCGCAGAATGCGTGCCTTCCTCGCCCTCCTACTCGTGGCTGCTGCCACCGCCGAGCTGGCCCCACTCCACAAGAACAGGGAGCCCATCCCAGGAAAGTACATCGTCAAGCTCAAGGTATACAATTTGTTCTCATGTATGTTCTCAGAAAAAAAAGAAAACAAACATAACAAACTAAGTGTTTTGTAAGATTGAAACACGAAATTGGTTAATTATGTTCATCAAAAGATAGTTCATTGTGTATGTTAAGCTTTTAGTTCATAGCTCGTTTATGGTCCGAGTATCCGGTGGTTGTGGTAGTGTTGACAGCCTCTTCTTATTTTTTTAGTTGTATAATAATATTTGCCCCAATACAATTATGTTACCATAATGAATTAATATAATATCCATTAGTATCGATTATTTTGTCTGCCCAGGCTGATTCCAAACTCGATGAGGTCGCTTCCATGGTCCGTGTGTCCGGCGGTCGTGTCGGCAACCTCTTCAGGCGCGCACTCCTCGGATTCTCCGCCGAGCTGTCCGAGAAAGTCCTGGAAGTCGTAAGTATGATTTGTTGTTGTTGTTGTTGTTTCAATATGCTTTTTGTGACAAAAAGCTTATCTTTAACAGTGGTTAATGCGAGATATACGTCAAACTATAGTACAGGCAATTGTGCAATGTAAATGAAATCCACATCGGCCAATTAGTGGTTCACAGCCACGTTTGAAGAATTTAAAAGTGAAACCCATTTTTAACCCATTCATCAGCTATCTTTGATGAGACCCTCGAAATAGTTCATGCGTGATTATATAGCACCCGATAATATTATCGGGTAATATTATCATTGTAAAGCGCTTAAAGATGATTATCAATCATATTAGGCGCTATATAAGTCGAGTATATTATTATTATTATTATAATATTAATACGAGAGTTATTTAGATGATTAATGAGATGATTAATAATTATGCGTGTTATTTGCTCCTAAGCTGCAATCAGTCAGAACTATATCAGAGCTATATCAGTTTATATATGTCAAATAGACTGATGTTAAAGATTCGGTTTTCAGGACCCATAGAACTGGGGTGAAGAAGAATATGCAGCCTTCGTGCATTTATTCGTAATATTTGTAATAAATATCTATTGAGGTACTAAATAAAGCATGATAAAATAAACGAATAGATAGAGCAAATCACTACAATATAATGGTGTTATCATGGTTACAGGTCCGTCAGCTTCCCGCCGTCGAGTACGTGGAGGAGGATGGTGTCTACCGCACCCAGGTCACGTGGGGTCTGGACCGTATCGACCAGCGTTTCCTCCCCCTCGACAACTACTACGGACCCAGGGGTAAGTTGGTGACCGTTCCATGAAATATAATCATGCCCGTGCAACGATCGCTCCACCATGTCCACTACTGTAAAAGAAAGTTCATAACAATGATAACCGGCACGTATTTGTATCCCTAACCCTATTATACAATTGTAATACTTTACGGGATCTAGTTACTATGCAGGAACTGCCAAATGGTTGATGTGAATGATCTGATATGTACTCCACATCATAATGATATATTTGCTAACTTGTAGCCTAAGTTTGGATGATCCCTAGGATTTTCAATACATCTCAATAACAAAGAGAAATTTTAAAATCAAAGTTGGTTTCATACATCTCCTAATAAGAGGAAACAACCATGCATGAAAGAACCACTATAGAGGCAAGTGAGTTTGGTCGAGTCAAAAAAGAGTACTACCCTAATTTGAATGTTTAATGAAACAATAACGAGGCGATAATTACACACAAATTTCAGCAATTTATGGGTCTAGGGCAAATGCCACGTTACCCCATGTGATAATATGTTTTTTGGTCCATTCATTAAAAAAAACCGCCCTAAATCGTTACAAATAATCTTTATCCTTAAAATATGGCCACCCATATGTCCAAACGTTCCAAACCACTCCCCCTTTCTCTAGCCTGGTCGTTGTTAAATTAAGTACTAGTTATCTTAACTAGTAATGCAGTGACACTCAACTCCTTGTCTACGGGACCCTGGTGGAATATGTACACAAGACTGTCTTTAAGTCTATGGGGATTTTAGAATCTTGTACAGCTCAAAGAGAACTGCATGGTAATAATCCTCACTAAACGTAACGGACCGTTAAACGCGATAATTTTTTTTTGTATAATAACACTTTCCATGCATTTACAAGCGTTTTATGCTCATTCATTGTTTGTATTGTTCTCTCCCGATTCCCAGGATCTGGAGCTGGCTGGGAGGTGTGGGTGATCGATACCGGAACCCGTGACTCCCACAACGAGTTCGGAGGCCGCGCCCAGCAGGTCGTCAACTACGCCGGAGGACCCAACGTGAGTACTGAACCCTAAACTTGCAGAACCCTTCATTCTTACCATGTCACACAGGCCCGTAGCCAAGAGGGTGCGTTAGGTACGTACGCACCCCCCCCCCCCCCAAACAAACAAACCAAAACAAATATAAATAAATAAATAATAATAATAATAAAAATAAAAATAATAAGAAGAAGAAAGGTCCACTTTTTATCGGTCCCGGTCATCTAAATCAATGGTCTCGGGCAACGATCGGTCTTGTTGACGACCCCCCCCCCCCCCCCCTCCCCCCTGCTTATACAACTAAAGCAAATTACAACGATCACGGAACCCACTGCTCCGGAACCCCGGAACCGTCGGTTTCAGCACCTACGGTGTGGCCACCTCAGTTTATAGGTGTTAGCTCATGAGCAGGTACAATGTATAACCATAATAACTACCGGTAAAGCATTTCTCAAGTTGGTGTAACAGAAACACTGTATTTTCAGTGATATAAGCCTTATAATGTACATTAAATCGTACTTGTTCATGCAGAACGACTGCAACGGTCACGGAACCCATTGCTCCGGAACCGTTGGATCCAACACTTACGGTGTGGCCAAGTCCGTCCAGATCAAGGGAGTCAAGGTCCTCGGCTGTCTTGGAAGCGGTAGCACCAGCGGCATCGTCAGCGGTAAGATCGTTTACTTACTTACTTGTCCAGCACTTGTATTGCGCCGTATATCTATTCAAACTATTTAGATACCCGGTGACTGCGTCAGGTCAGTCCAAATCTGTTTCTATAACGTCATAAATTTCATTTATTTTCATTTTCCACAAAAAGTATAATTTAACATGATAAACATTATATATTCTTACAGAGGGGTGATAAAATGAATACAAAATTGAATATACAATATAGTAATACACAATAATTGTAGAGAATGCAGAGCGCTGCTAAAAAGCAAAGCTTGTAGTGCGCAACGCCCTCAAAAGTTACTGTTACATTACCTTAAACTACAAGAGAATTATAGTACTTCACCTCATATCTTGTCGCTTGGGTGAAGTGTCTCTGTACATTATGGACAACACGTCGCTGCGACATCTTAAAGTCTTCATTACCCTCATATTCGTGACAACGTTGCCCCCCTGCCTATCGTCTTCGCCACCATGTCTTTAGGACGCGGTGTCTCTGTTATTATCAATGTTATGGGCAACGACGGATTCCCTCTTCCGATCATATTCCTCCTCTTCCTCTTCTTCTCCTGCTCAGTCATTTGTATTAGTCCGTTTTGTTCTTCATTTCAGATTGTGAGTACGTCAAGAACAAAGCTGGTTCTAACGCCTCCTCCTCCTCCTTCTCCTCCTCCTACGGGCTCCTACTCCCCCTCCTCCTACTCCCCCTCCTCCTACTCATCTTCCTCCTACTCATCTTCCTCCTACTCCTATTCCTCATCATCATCTTCCCCATCATGTTCTCGTTTCTTGTCTTATTTTGTTTGGGATTCGAATACGTCATGACCAATGTTGTTTATAATGCCACTGCACCTATTTCTCTGGCAGTCTGGGAGCTTGTATCTCTATTCTTAAATGATCACAGCCAAATGTCAAAACATGAGTATCGTTCAATGTTCGCTCCCTCCTCCTCCTCACCCTTTCTAAATGTGTTTCTTCTTAACAACGTTTGTGATATATTGTGTTAAGGATGCGAATATGTGATGAACAACGCTGCCTCTAACGCCGTTGCCTCCATGTCTCTGGGAGGAGGTGCCTCAGTGGCCACCGACACTGCCGTCGCTAACATGGTCGCTGCCGGCATCCCCACCGCCGTCGCCGCCGGTAACGAGAACCAGAACGCCTGCAACGTCTCCCCTGCTCGCGAATCCTCCGTAAGTTTCATGGGTTTCTATGGCCAATGCATATTATATTTTACAAAATAAACAAACATCAAAAGGTATAGCATTGAACGGGTTAACATGGCTAGAATAAAAAAAGATGTCTGCGACGTCATCTTCCAATTTGAATCAGAACGACTGCTCTTGAATATTATTGAACAGCTATAATTAGTTGACTTGCAATAATAAACATACCATCATATTTTGACCTGTTCCTATATCATAGTCTAAGAACGTAATGAAACCGTTACACCAAAATAGTGACATCGTGTCCACATTTTAACCGTCATCGATCAGGCCATCACCGTCGGAGCCACCGACAGCAGCGATGTCCGCTCCAGCTTCTCCAACTGGGGATCTTGCCTCGACATCTTCGCTCCCGGAACCGACATCACCTCGACCTGGAAGGACAGCGATAGTGACACCAAGACCATCAGCGGTACCTCAATGGCCTGCCCTCACGTCGCTGGTAAATACGATAAATTTGGCCCCCTAAAAAAAAATGAATAAATAAATAAATACATTTAAAAATAACATAACGTTGTAAATGTTTATGTGAACTTAACTTCGCCAAATTAGACAATATCAAATATCAATCCTTGTTCCCCCAAAGGAAGTTTAATTTCCACAAATGTTTGTTTGTTGTTTCACATGAAGACTATTATAGTGCAATTCAATTATTATTTGAAGATGAATGAAAATTATCAAAGAAAATGAGGCTTCACCGGGAACCGAAGCCGAGACCTCCGGATTGATAGACCGGTTTTATAATCACTGAGCTACAGAGTTCGTATGACTGATAGTACCAGTCCAATCGGTGCCCTAACTCTGTAAAGCAGAAGTTATCATACCAGTCTCATCCAGAGGAACCAATCATCGCAAAAACATTATTAGTGATTATTACACATACAGACCAGTTTTCAGTTCAATGAATCCCGTATTTTGTTTCCGTCTCGGGTTTGTCTTTCATACTTAGGCATTATTATTATGATTGACTGGTTTGTTCTTTTGTGATGTATCAGAAATATTGCATTCGCTAGGTTCATATTGTACAAGTCGAAGACGAGTGTAATATGAACCTAGTGAATGCAATATTTCTGATATACCACTCAAAGCCAGTCAATGTTATGCATTTACACTCATACCGTATAATCTCTGACAAAGACAAAGCATACAAAACAAATTGATGAATTGTGTTACCATGCCAACAGGTGCCCTGACCCTGTACGGCGGAAGCGCTGACACCATGCTGGCCAACGCCTCCCTCAACAAGATCTCCAACGTCATGGGATCTCCCAACAAGCTTCTCTACGTCTAAATCAGGTAGGTTTATTATGAATAACAAATATGTCATATTTGTGCATAATTTGTTGTTGTTGTTGTTGTTGTAGACTCTTGATTTATAGTAATACATCCAGATGTATACACAAATGTACTTGCCTGCCTTTAATAATTCCTCCGGTCTCTGCGTACATGTCAGTCTGGATGGTGTAAAATCGCGGCAACGATAAATGCTTTTGGTCAATAGAGGACGCTCTACTCATTTATCGTCGCAGAAATACAATATAGAAATATGTATCGTGACTAGTCTTTCAATTAATACGATATACCTGGTAAGTAAGCTGGTTTGTTCCGAATACAGTTCAGGCATTATGGTCAATGCCTTGCTCGTCATTGATGGTCCTGATTGATATGATTTATGGAATCGTGGAACTTTAGCACTTATATAAACACCCAGTTTGTGGAAGAGACTAATTGATAATAATGATGGCTGAAACAAGAGACGTATACATGCACAACTATTTGTTAGTTAGTATAGGAAAATAAAGTAGCGTTAATACTACACTCAAATAAAGTAATTAAAACCTAATTTTAATGATGGACAATAACCCTCTCATATGTCCTCTCTGTATCATTTCTTCAAACAGATTTGTGCGGTTGCTAGTACAGGAGAGCAATATCTGATGTCTAAATTTCGTTCGACTATAATGGTGGAACCAAAGTAATTTTGATTGACGCCTGGCAGCCTGGATTACTATTGATGCTGGACATGACACAAATAATTATAATCATGCACCACCGAATGTTATCTCGATATTAAAATATTACAAATAAATTACAATTCGCAATCAAAATCTAAGTGCTTAAATGTTGTTTTCTTTTTAAAACCATAAACTCGTTTTAATATTTATATCTTACCCGGAATCAGCGTTTTAAACGTGTTGTCGACACGTGCAAGACCTGACGAAGGGTTGATACAAATATAATGACTGTGATTTGATATGTCCACTTTAATAATGTGTGAAAATAATATGGTAAATGAGTTTCATATGACGTTGAATGACGCGAAAGTGCAAACTGATATTTGCTAACTCAATGCACTCACTTTGTACACCGTTTAAATTCTCACATAGTTAAATGTTCATACCCAAACATTTCAATAATTAATATCTTTGAAGAGAAAGGCAAATTCGGTAAACTGAAACCCTATTTCATATTTCTATTGGTAATACGAAAGTTGTTGATAGTGAAATTAATGTTGTTGTTGTTTGCGTGTGTGTGTGTGTTAGCTGTGTATGTGTGTGCATTTATCCCACAACGTTCGCTTGGTAGTAGACATACCACCATACCACCACCCCCCCCCCCCCCCCCCCCCCCCCCCCCTCTCCCATTACCGTAGGTCGTTGTTCTCATAATATTGATGGATTTTAATTATTATGGAATACATTGGCCTGGGTATAGTAATCAAACTGTTACATTGGGTAATTTGTATAGCAACGGACGAGGGTGGGCGAGGGGTATAATTGAACTTTGCTCTGTTTCACATAAACAATCATGATTAGCCAACGTAGGAAGAGAAAAAAAGCGCCATTTTCATCTTTGTCGATATGCTAAGACACATTAAAGGGATGCCTGTAACTCCAGTGAAAATTACTTGGACTTTCCTCGTTTCTCTTCTACCGTGATGTTTAGCTTATGGTAAGAGAAGAATAAAATAGGGTTAGATTTGTTCAAATACCCCTGTAGTATGACGATATCTATCATCCAGCTCAAAATCGTTAATGAACGGTCATAAACCTCATAAACGTCCGTTGTAAAAGCTGACGCATATTTTCGCCTTTTTTAACCAGGAAAGCAGTGTTCTTTTTTCAATGAAACTTTCACACATCATTTGGACAGATTTAACAACGATTTTGGTACAGGATTGAAGTCTCAAATGTCATTTTGGGCAATATCTGACACTTTACAGGTGCACCTTATTTGAAACATGCTGTTTCCCGTTTGCTTTAAACACGAAACCGTACAGAGTTTCAAATACTATTTAAAAAACAAACGTACGTCATATATGATCAGATATCAATAGACCCCAAATAAAAATGTTACTCACTGAAGCTGGCCAAAGCCCCCGCCCCCCTCCTCCCCCCCCCCCCCCAAAAAATCAAAGCAACGCTATTTTGATAATGAAATGTTTCACCAAGAGTATAATGAGCATGTGTAAATATCGTCGCATATGCCACTGCAATTCAGCTTGTAGCTGCGATTGTGACATTGTTTGTTGTTGAATACAATACCATTATATAGGCCTATAATATAGTTCCCCATGCAATTCCGCTCATTCAAAAGCCACTTCAAACAAACGGAAACACGAACAACTTGGAAGAAAGTATCAAAATACTGAAGCATTACTTCAAAAGTGATCTTTGATCTATCGATTACCGTCACATTTCCTGCAATTGTCGTTATGTTACAAGGACGTACGTGTACGGATGTTGGAAAACGTTAACCTCCAACGATATTACCGACTTTGTTATCATGGTTGATACAAAATTATGACGAGGAAAACGAACACATTCTAGAACTACCAACGAGCTGTATATCTTTAGATCTTGTTAATATTTTGGACATGCTTGAGTATCACATACTGAGGAGTTACTTTAAGAGTGATCTTTGATCTACTGATCTGCTGATTACCTCTATTTCCTGCAATAGTCCTTATCAGGAAGACTGTTTTACGGATGTTGGAGACCTTTAACCACCCGGCTGCAGTTACCGGCTATGTTAAACAAAATAAGAATGACGATGAATACCAACACATTCTAGAACTACCAAAGTGTGGTTTGTCTTTTGATTTTTTTAGTCATTTTTTTGGTCACGTTTGTGTTAGATACGACGACTATAGTTTGTGGGGCTAGTTTTCTTTTCGCACTTTCTCATGTGACACTTACGCCATCCATTTGCCAAAGTGTTTTTTGCATCTGACGCTACAAACTGCGCACGTGATAGTATTTTCGAAACTTGAATCGGATACTTTCACCATCCTGGGATCAGTGATCATCTACTTAGTGTTGGCTAAACGGCGAGCTTCAGCTGCTTGTATTTCACAGTCACGCGATTACTCTTTGCAATCGGCTCTGTAAAGTGACTTTTGTAACATACAAGGTAATCGAGGAGCTCTATTCTACCACATCAAAAGCGTCATCAGCAAGCAAAAAAACCATCACTGGTGGCCAAGATGAAGATGAGCCGGACCAGTTCAACCACCGAGTTCTAGTCGTCTTCACGATGTTGGCAGTTGTTGCTGTTTCAATTCACGAAGTCCACGCCGGTTGCTGTTGCCCGACATATTGGACCTGCTTTCAACGAAAACTGCTACAGGTAAAATATATATATAGGTTTTTGTTTGTTTGTTATCTAATAAAGCAAGATGGGTCAATATGACAGGAGCTTGATTTCCATCTCAATCGGTAGATCATCGGTCTAGCAACCTAGAGGTATCGCGGTTTCCTTGTTCATTTCATTTATAATCTTAAGGTCAGTTTCTTAGGTTTGAAAATAATTTATACAAAAAGCTGCATCACTTCGGTGATCACTCGCACATATCCCTAGGATGATTTATTATCCTTGTTTGTTATCCGGTCTCTAAATAGCTTTTGACCATGACGGGTATTCGGATGGGTTTTCGGGGACGAAACAAACAAAATCGAACACAGGAGCTTTCTAGCTCCTAATTCTAATTTTCATTTGTTTATTATCTGATTGTTTTTTTCGGCAAGAACAAGACTTTCACTGACGGAGAGTTCGCCTGCCTGGAGCACACGATTTCACCATGTGTATGACACTAGGCCTTCGCCAGGCTATCTCGTGTTCAACAACTTTGTCTACAACTTCTCCGCACAGTCTTGTAGATAAGAAAATGAGGTCGTATCCCTAGTATTTCTTTGTGGTAACATGCTTATTATCTGTTAAGGACAAGCTTGTCTCCAATATTGATGAATACATTTTGTTTTGTTATCTGTGTTTTATTTTCTGATAGATTTTTCGGCAAGAACAAGACGTTCACTGATGCAGAGTTGGCTTGCCAGGATAAACACGATCCCGTCTCGGATGGGACAACATGACTACGCTAGGTCATGTATAGCATGCCTAGTGTCCAACAACTGTGTCTACAATTACTTTTGCCACACAGTCGTCAGGAAAAAGATAAGGACACATCAAGCTTGTCTCCAACATTGATGAACATATTTTTGTTTGTAATCTGTTTTATTTTCTGATAGATTTGTTGGCAAGAACAAGACATTCACTGATGCAGAGTTGGCTTGCCAGGAATACCCGATCCCGTCTCGGATGGACAACATGACTATCGCTAGGTCACCTATAGCATGCCAAGTGTCCAATAACTGTATCTACAATTTTTAGCACACAGTCGTCAGAGTAAAAGGACTCAACAACATTTACTCCAATTATTGATGAATATATTTTGTTTATATTCTGTTTTATTTCCTGATAGATTTTTCGGCAAGAACAAGACATTTACCACTGATGCAGAGTTGGCTTGCCAGGAATACACGATCCCGTCTCCGGATGGACAACATGACTTCGCTAGGTCACCTATAGCATGCCTAGTGTCCAACACCTGTGTCTTCAAACTTCTGCATACACTCGTCAGCGCAGGATTCATCAAGCTTGACTCCAATATTAAATTAATATATTTTTTGTATAATCTGTTTTATTTTCTGATAGATCTTTCTCGGCAAGAACAAGACTTTTCACTGACGCAGAGTTGGCCTGCCAGGAATACACGATCCCATCACGCATGGACAACAGGACATCGCTAGGCCACCTTTGTTCAATCCCACTCGCAAGAGGAGCATAACTTCGTCCTACACTTTCTTCATGACATCTGGAAAAGACGAGGTATGTAGCTTTATTTGGGGGTTTGGATACGTAGGGGTCGAATCTGTGTCATTTAATTTGCACTAGATTTGTTGTTGATCTTTGCGAACGAAGAACAATGCAGAGCAGGGCCCCGTTGCAGAAAGAGATACAATCAATTGTAAGTTTTCGATTGATCGTAAGTCCAGAAAATTACGCGTTTCAACCCAATCAGATTTGCGCATCTAGAACACGTGATCTGACTTACGATTAATTGAAAACTTACCAGTAGCGTAGACAGGTTCTTACACCTGGGGGGGATGATTTGCTGTCAGTTCACCGGACCAAGACTAATTTGTTCGCGGCCGAGACCACCTGCCCAAATATTTTGAGACCAAGGCAATTGCTTGGAAGTCCTCTCATTTCGAGACCAAGTACTTTCACAATTTTCGAGCCCGAGACCAAGTACCTTCAACAGTTGAAAACCCCTCTCAGTGGGGGGGGGGGGGGGGGAGGGGGGGGGGAGGGGGGGTTCGTCCGTAAATGTCATCCCCCCCACCTTGAGGTGGGGGGGATGCATCCCCCTCATCCCCCCGTTGTCTACGCCCCTGCACAACTACAATCGATTGTATCTCTTTCTGCAACGGGGCCCTGGATTAACAACATCCTGAATATGATCTACAAAATAATACGGATGATCTTGCAATGGACACAGTTGTAGCCAGTTCTGTGGCCAATATGTTCAATCAAACAGTGGGCGATATTATGCATGTAAAATGGGAGTAGCAGTTCTAGCTTGCTGCAACTGCAAGAGGCTTGATCAATATTTCATAAACTAGTCCAAAATAGAGCCATTAATATGTTACTCAAATCAGGAACATATAAGCATTGTACAATGTAGCTCTCTTCACTTTGATGCTGAAAAAGTCCTACTGTACATGATCTATATAAAATGAATATCATACACAATTAGCAACCAAAACGTGTTATCTCAGTTCTTGGTATTTATTGTTCTTGATAGACCCTGTTTGGAGTCAGTGATGACTCGAGTGGGAAAGGTAGTTTTCGTGTAAACCGGTCTTGCACTATTTCCGCTCTTTCTTTTAGGACAACAAACTTCGACTTAAACTGGAGATATAATTTGTCACTACTTTTTCTTCATGGTAAAGTGTCGTTGAGTCTGACGCTTCCATTGATTTGTCAAGTTGTATAAGGCTGTACATTAATTTTGGCAGAGATAAATGTTAAACAATTAATAAATTAGTAGGATGTAGCATAGCATAGATCGTTTTTTTAGCACAAACCATATATAACTCCAATTATTTCCCCCAAAACACTCTTATAAAGAGAACGCAAAACATAGATAAATAATACAGGCGTGTTCCCTGAATAAAGATGCGTTCCCCAAAACATTCCGTATCATTCCGTATCATGTAATAGGTAGGGAAGGTGAGCTAGCTCAGTGGGGAGCGCGTCTGACTTAAGGGGACATTCCCTCTTTTGCAAGCCAAATTTTAAAGGTTGCGAGGTTATTGTCTTATCTGAAAGAAAATGTCATTTAATAGCAATGCCTGAACAAATTAGGGCTTGAAATCTCCTTTTCGTGGAGTTATAGACCTAAAAACTAATAAACCGTCGTCCAATTTAATTGTGCATTATATGTATATTCACCCAGTGAGGAAGTTCGTACACGGATTCCCACGAAGTACCACGACGCTATGCGTGACCCGCGCTAGCTACGTGACCCACGCACAAATAAGAATAGCATGACCGCACACTAGGCAAAAATAGACCAAACCGACTCGCTTAAAACTGACTACATGTAATTACATGATCTTCATTTTTGAGATTTTTTTTCAGTGACATACCTTTACAAATGTCGGCTTCACAATACCTTTACAAGATAAGTACAATATAGTTGTAATATTATGCTAAATCAGTTAAACTCTTTTATTGACCGATATATAGTCTGATGGAGGGACGCACTCATGTTTTCATTGGTAGAATCCAAATTATAGGGCTGTTCGATCTGATTGTTTTTGTGTGTGTTTCATTCATCCCCATCCTTCAACTGGAAACTGTTCAGACGTTTTGTAAAAGAGGGACTGTCCCTTTAAGCCGGCGCAGACAGAGCCGGACTCGACCCGATCCGACTGGTTTTCAGCCTGATTAACTCAGTATACCTTGCCTCAGGACTCTGGTTGTGCCAGTCAAGAGCCAGTCGGAGGTCATTTCGAGGCCGATTCACATGTTGGATCGGCTCCGACTGAGCGAAACTGACTATAGCCTGACTGAAAACCAGTCGGATCGGGTCGGAGTCCGGCTCTGTCTGCGCCGGGCTTTAGACGTGCGGGATCCCAGGTTCGAATCCAACCATCGGACAATGCGTCTTTTATCACGCAATAAATTCGAGCTAAATCTCGTTGTGTACGTGTTATTG
This sequence comes from Echinarachnius parma, assembly GCA_037951105.1. NCBI lineage: Eukaryota > Metazoa > Echinodermata > Echinoidea > Clypeasteroida > Echinarachniidae > Echinarachnius > Echinarachnius parma. The sequence continues at coordinate 502 of JBAMJV010013615.1, read as the reverse complement.
GCCTCCCCTCATTTGCTTCATATGCAGGCTAGGATTTACGGAAAATACTCCGTCCCTCGGATAGGACGATACATTGAGGTCCCGTGTATGAGGACAGTCACATCTCATGCATGGTCAGACAACATAGTCTCTCGAAAGAGTAGGGTGTTAACCCGGTTGATTATAGTACACCACACGTAATCCTCCGCAACACATACCAAGAGAATACAAAATAGTGATAGAAATTACAACATAACTCCTTGCCAAAAGTCCATCTTCCGGTTAGTCCAACGCAGGACCCTTTTGAAAGAAAGTAAACACAAGGTATAAAGATATACAAGTTTCAAGGTAATCAATTTAATGTATCCACAAACGTACGAATCTTCAAAATTAAAACAAATTGCGTTTTTCATTTATGACGTTATAGTAATGGTGTTTACTAATTGCCACTCCCTATCTCCTTTAATTGCTTTCAAACATTTTGAATAGAGTCGTAGACGGCTCTGGATGGGCCTCCATGACC
>JBAMJV010013614.1:0-18264 GCA_037951105.1 Echinarachnius parma | reverse complement strand
CGTCCTGTGGGGGGGGGGGGGTGTTGCATAAAGAGTTGCGATTAGTCAGAAAACCAAAATGCACAAATCTGATTGGCTCAAGAGAGCACGTTTTCTGACTTGCGATCAATTGCAACTCTTTATGCAACACCCCCTGTAGTCATGTGATATGGATAGGATTTGAGTCATTTTACCATACTGCATTTCTTTTATTTCTGACAGGGATCTAGATACATGTAGTAACATTGTCCAAATCCTCAAAATCCAATTTGAATTCTAGTGGTTCCCTCATACATTGTTGTATTCGTATTAACAATATAAACATGGGACAGGTTTTGGTTTTTCAAATTTCGTTAAAAAGTTATTTATGATTGAAGTGTTCAGATGTTAAACTAGCCACTGGATAGGTGTAACCGTGTACAAAGTGAGTGCAATGAGTTAGTGAATATCACTTTGCATTTTAGCTCATTACTCGGCCATATAACTTGAAATTTTCACACAACACCCAGTGGACATCAAATAACAACAATATACATTGTATCAACCACTCATCACTTTTTGCACATGTCAACAAAGTTACTAGATCCCTTTAAAGAAATTTCTCTTCCACTAAATAGGGTCACCACTCTAATAAATATATTGATGAGAATTACACATGCAAAAAAAGAGTCTAAAGAACTTAATTTCTCTTGATTTGTTTTTATTAAAAAATTAATGCAAGAACAATGATTACATCAATGCAATTACAAATTCATGAGCAGTTACATTATGCATAAACCAATCAACGTTATATGTAATGTAAAATTAATTTATTTATTCACCAATGAATACAAATAAATTTTGGCAGGTAAAAGTATGATTTTTGTTTACACACAAAGTACAGATAGTAAAAACAGGGAAATATTCAATGTTGTACATATATAGGGATACATTTCTAAAAAGCAATTTTACTTTGAAAGCTTGCCTCCTACTAGACCACAATAACAATGAGCTTCACTTTTAATCCTCCAGATCACAAGGATACATTTCTAAAAAGCAATTTTACTTTGAAAGCTTGCCTCCTACTAGACCACAATAACAATGAGCTTCACTTTTAATCCTCCAGATCACAAGGATACATTTCTAAAAAGCAATTTTACTTTGAAAGCTTGCCTCCTACTAGACCACAATAACAATGAGCTTCACTTTTAGTCCTCGAGATCACAGGAAAGCACCATGCTTTAAAAAAAAAGGTATCTTTGGCAAAGTTTCATATATAAAAGACATAAAAAGATATTTGTTGAACTTTTTGCTGAAAAATAAGACAAAAATTGCACCTTTGGTGAAATCGGTGGTACATTTATAATTGTTATACATGTACAAACAGATATGCACGATCAATCATTTCCCAAACCCTATGAACCAAAAGACTCACACATGTATACATGCAGTCATGGATACATTTACGATTCAAAGAAATTCATGAGTACACTACTACACTTAAAGATAGCATACGAACAAGAATTAATAGTAAAGCATTATATGTGACCAGCTATAGCAAAACCCGGCACTTGTTGGGGAAAAATCAATATGTAGATTTCATTCCAATACAAAGGCCTCATCACAAGCTTTGATTTGATGCTTTATTATAACTAATTGGTCAATAATTGGCGACAATCATAGGTCTTTTACACACATTGTGTGAACTTAAAATGCCCATTTCTTCAAAACATGAATTACCGACAAGTGCCGGGTTTTGCTATAGCCGGTCACATATATTAAGCTGAAGTATATAAAGATAAAACTCAAACGTGTTTCATTGTTTTCATCTATTTAGTTAATTTAAACAGAGAGGAATTAACTGACCAGAATTAAATCAGTTGAATGAAATGAGCAAAGAAGCTAAAATATTGTTATTTTGTTATATTTTATAAATTGAGATATACAAATTCTACAGTATACTGTTTAGTTACAAATTTTTTCAAGCAATATCACTTTTAAAATATGACAATTAAGCCAGAAAATTACATCAACACGATGGACTTTGATGCTATTTAGCAAGTTACTAAAAATATACAAGCTGCTAATTTACTGCATGATTCACAATTGTTGGCACCGTACTTGCTTTAAATACAAATTCAAATACATCTTATCAAAATATACATGTATATAAACAACTGAGATTACTTATATGCTCCTCATAATTATGAAAGTCATTGGTAAAAAAATGATTATATAATACTTTCTTGATACACACAGGCAGTACTGACAATCATCTTTTTCTTTATATATTTTGTAATTACTAGTATTATCATTATCACCAGACTTAAATACAGTGCATCAGCTGCCATGTAACATTTTAACTGTTACATGGCATTGTTAACCAGCCAATTCGACAATCGGATGATAAAACAGTTGTTAACTTTGCTGTCGGGGAAAATCATGGAATGTTCCCCTCGGGATTTAAAATGCTATTTCGTGAAGAAAATGAGTCCCTCGACTACGTCTCGGGACTTATTTACTCTTCCCTCAATAGCATTTAAAATCCCTCGGAGTGGAACATTCTGTGCTTTTCCCTCCGCCACCAGTTAACAACTATAATGTTACACTAGGTTTCTGTGGGCAAAGAACAACGCCTAATTATGTTTTGTCAAATAGATGCCCAACACTCTGCAAAGGGTTGTGTAATTCACAAACCATGCAATTAATTACCACCACTTACGGAACCATTATGGCCTCATGGTTCCGTAGGCGCCAAACGTTCGGGAGTGCGACAATTCTATTCACACGTGTGTGAGGCAATAGATTCATGGACGATGCGTTCATCCTAGACAAAAGGTAGTCTTCGTATGCAGACCCATGAACACAGGTTGTAGTATGGTGATGCGTTTTACAATTAAACATGATTTTTCTGGAAACACATTTCTCTGAACTTTTTGGTGGAATGGACTCCTAAAAATGTTACCTTTTATTTATAAGAATATTATTTTGGGGTGGTGGTACCCTGATTTCAAGTTGATACATTTCAAATGAATCTAATTCAATATGAAGAAATTGGTGCCAAATATTCAAAATGACATTTAAATATTAAACATCTGCAAAACAAATTGTGCGTACACGCTGAACAATCATCAAAATAAAAAACATGAATCTCGCACCCTTTAGTATTGTACAATATATAATACATGATGCTGGTGGTGTAAGTGTTTGCCGAGCAAAAATTGAATTATGGTAAAAAAACAAAACATCTGAAATACTTTGCATCTAGATTGGTAGAACACACTATAAATGCAAACAATAAGTTGTTAGCCACTTATTTACTAGAAAGACTACCCTGTCAATGATTTAGTACCGATAGGCTTGCAAAGTAATTATCAGAGGCACCTGGAAATAATCAATATTGGCATTATTATTTGTGACCGGATATAGCAAAGCCCTGCATTTGTCGGTAAAAATCTAAATGTTGATTTTCATTCCAATAGAAAGGCCTCATCACAAGCTTTCATTTGATGCTTTATTCTTAAAAAAATTGGTCAATAATTGGCAAAGATATGTATGTTTCAATTCTACAAGTTTACACAAGTCTTTTACACACATTATGTGAACCTAAAATGCCCATTTCTTCAAAAGATGAATTACCGACAAGTGCAGGGTTTTCTAGTCACATTTATATCAAAGTTCATTTCATGTTGTATTCTATTGCAAACTTTTTAATCACAATCAAACATAATGTAGAGGCATATTTTCAAATGCGTGAAATTAAATGACTTGGATATGTGTTCTTCTAGCTAAGGAAATAAACTATATAAGAAAATCAGCAATGTTAGATATAGCTTTAACATATTAGCAGAACAAATAAATGAAGAATCACAAAGTTTAGTTAATGTGTTGCCTATGAGATACTTGTACTAGTAGTAACAGGCCCGTAGCCAGGGTGGGTGTGTTGGGTGCGTACGCACCCCCCCCCCCCCCCCAAATTCAGAAAGGTCCACTTTTTGCTGGTCTCGGGTCCACCTTTTATCGGTCTCGACCATCTAAACCAGTGGTCTCGGTCCCATTTTTATAAATTACGCACCCCCCCCCCCCTTGAAAAATCCTGGCTACGGGCCTGTAGTTACATTTCTATAGACGTTATACTTATACATATATGCAATGGGATAACATACCATTTTCCAGAATAAATCATAAATATAAATACATATAAATATTGATTATGCGCACGGTTTGATAAAATATGCCTGCTGCTACATACAAGTACTAAACCTGCTTTTTTAATACCCTGTGGCTTGATATGCATTGTTAGACAAAAATGCAGATTTTGTCAATATTGAATGATGCATAAATGATAATCATATACAGGGTGGCCCCCCCCCCCCAAAAAAAAAAGAAGAGAGAATTGGGGTACTTGCCATAATAAAGACACATAATGACTACGTTCACGGGATAGGGCATCTTTTACAAAGAAAAATGATACCAAGAACTGTAATTTTGATAGAGTAGTTTTTGATTTAGGATGTCTTAAGTGAGACCATTGTTAGGTTCCCATATTTGTAAATTGTTACCAAGTCAGTGCCTGATAAATCGCACTTACTGCCTGTCATATCATCGAACAACGATCATTACGTGCTCCTTTGTTATTGTGCATTCAGCTGTGTGCCGAGAGAAAAAGCATACATGTAGTTGTTCGATGCTATGATGGGCAAGAAGTGCAATTTATCAGGCACTGACTTGGTAAAAATGGACAAAAATGGGAACCAGACGTCCGAAAACAAAAACTACTGGACCAAAATGACTGTTCTTTGTATCATTTGTCTTTGTAAAAGGTGCCCTATCCTGTGAGCCAAGTCATCATGTTTCTTTATCATGGCAACTACCCCGTTCTGTTTTTTGGGGGGCCACCCTGTATATATGGTTTAGCCTCTCACAAGTCTCTCCATATTGTTTCACTGTTTTATGTCTCCGCCCCCTTTCTTAGCTGTATACATGTGTACCCATACGACTCTATATATTATCTTGTTCTCTATGCACCATCGTCATTTAGCCTCTGAAGAAGATTCTGCTAGGATCAAAAATTTAGGCCCCATATTGACCCGTATTTTGTTATACAGGCGTTATTTTAGTAGATAAGCAGTTTTCAGCAGTATTTTGCATCATATATACATTATACGGTAAAAACAATACAGTAAAGAATTAATATTTCAAATTTTCAATGCCTGCCAAGGCTGCTATGATTGGTCAAAAGCCAGAAGTACATTATAAACATCTTCTGATGTAAATGTTGCTTCGAGTAAATATCATTTAAGTATTTAACAGGAAATTATATAATATTACATTTTAGGATAATAACTTACTGCAGTAAGAAATATCCAATTCAACGTCATGTTTTTAATAGTCATAGTCAAATATAGAGTATACATGTGTACGTAACATTCATAATAGTTCATGTCATAAGATTACATAGCATTCATATAATACTAGTCCAAGTCAAAGGTTATAGTTATACTTCATATTTTAATAATAACTGATCAATAAGTTCCACTGTTTTCCCTGTAGATAGTAGTCCAGGGCCCAGTTGCAGGAAGAATTGCAATTGATTTTTAAGTTGCAATTAAACCAAAAAATGCCCAATTGAACCGATCAGATTTGCATATTCAGTCACATGATCAGACTTGCAATTAATTGCAACTTTACAATCAATTTTAAGTCTATCTGCAACGGGATCCTGTGTGGACAAATTAGTCAAGCGCTATTGATAATTCAAGATTTGGTCGTCAGAGAGTGATGAGCTACCTACATTTTTCCCGCGCAATATCATCCTCACCAATTGGATTGAATTACATCAATAGTGCTTGATCAATTCCTCTAAATGGGACTATAGATGAAGATTAGTACAATAATAGTAAAAAAAAAGAGTTGTCTGTTCTTTGTGGCAAGAATAAATTACGTCTCACCATTTCATCAATCCCTCCCACAGATAAGATATACAAACTCGTGCAAACAATACACAAATGTGTACATACACATACAAACAAACAAGCACATAATTTATTAACATGAATTGTTAGTATGTGGATGCCTGTTTCAGTCAACTGGCCTATCATTATATACTAATACAATTATGGGATAATTTCAATCAAAAATATTCTGTTTCTTAAATCTAAATTGCTATCATCCCTGACGCACGCACGCATGCACACACACACACACACACACAAACATTTGGCAATTAAAAGAATATCTGTAATCATTCTTGGTTGTCCATGATTTGCATTACATCTAAAAACATTGATGGAAAATTCAACTCAATTAGTTGATTAATCCATTCTGATTTGTCCATGATAAAATAATGATTCTCTAATTCACCAAGTTTGAAATACAGATTTAAGTCAAATTCTGGCTTTTGGGCTATATCACACACATTGGCACAAACGGAATAGTTTTTCTCGATAAGAGCGATAAGAACTTCTAATTGTGCGATTGGACATGTCAGTTTTAGAAAGTCAATTTCGAAATTACTGGATTTAAAACATGAATTGAAAATCACCACATTATATCAAGGTAAAGAACCAAAAGAAAAGAAAGAGCTTGGGTGATCAAAGGTACCTTGTTTATAAGAGGATTTGTAATATTAACCAAGATCCTCTGCAGCACATTGATACACATCTCGCATCTCAGTTTTCATCATCCTTGTTTCTCTCTCCTCGTCAAATTTATCCTCCTTGTATAGGGTTTGTTTTATCCGGGCTCATTATATATAACCAAGTTTCCCTGAAATACATTGATTGATGCACTGACAACCTCACATCTCAGCGGTCATCATTCTCATCTCCCCTTGTATCTAGGGCTAGGGCTTGGACAATCAAAATTACCTTGCTGTATTAAGAGGGATTGTGATATCCGAGCTCTTTATAAACAGGTTATACACTGATGCATGCACTGACCACCTCACATTTCAGCGGTCATCACCCTCGTCTCCCTCTCCTTGTACCTAGGGCTAGGGCTTGGACAATCAAAATTATCTTGCTGTAAGAGGGTTTGTTTTATCTGAGCTCTTCATAACCAGGTTCCCCTTTATTATATTGATTGATGCACTGACCACCTAACATCTCAGCGGTCATCATTCTCATCTCCCCTTGTATCTAGGGCTAGGGCTTGGACAATCAAAATTACCTTGCTGTAAGAGGGTTTATTATATCCGAGCTGTTTATACCCAGGTTTCTCTGCAATATATTGATGCATTGACTCCGTCACATCTCAGTGGTCATTACCCTCGTTACTGCCTCCTCGTACGGCGGCGGTGGGTCAAACGGTGGCAGGGGATCAACCATCCCGGAGTCCACCATCCCGTTCATCTCCTGGTCAGTCATGCTCACCGGGCCGTAGCTTATCGTTGCCATGGAAGCGGGCGGGTCCACCATGGCGGAGGACGTATTGCAGTACGAACGTACAAGGTAGGAGATCAATACAGCCATCGCTACGATAATGGTGACGCTGATGCAGATGATTTTGATCGGACTGGCTGGCCCTGGCTTTGGAGGGTAGGTAACTGCAAGTAGGTTTTAAAAAGCGTAGAAAGCGTATTGACCTTGAATCCGTTTTGTGTTATAAAATATGCCGAGCAATCCTTTCACTTCATAATAATAATTGTCCACTTTTATATAGCGCTTTATTACAGATAACAGATGGTTACTTACTTAAGTTGAATACAGTAGAAGTTGACTTTCACTATTCCATCCAGACCTCATCCCACATTCCTGGTGATTGTGGGATTCACCAGTATCATCATTGAATTCATTTTAAAGACTTGAACAAATAAAAACATCCCTAGTATTTTGATGATACCCCCAAAGACAACACAATGTCCCCATAGTTACTTGGAATACACCCCACATTGAGTTGACCTTTGCATTACACCCAAGACATCCTTGATGATAACCCAAGGCTCCTTTCCCAAGGCAATGCCACCTAGAAGACATCCAGCAGCTGCCAGTGTTATCAGTGCATTCACTTTCTAATAGTTAAACAACAAACTTTGAAAGGGTCTTGATGTTACCCCAAAGACTATAAGACAATGTCCTGATGGTTACTTACTTGGAATAGTCTCTGTGTGGCAGTTGACCATGGCGATGCCCCCCAGACCACATCCAGCAGTTGGCAGCGTCTCGTTCACCATGAAGCTGCAGGCCACCAGACTCGTCCGGTTGGCCTGACTACAGTCTAGGACCAAAGGCGAGGCTGGAAGCACCGTCCATGGGCCATGGCCGGTGGCATAATGGTCAGTACCTGTGTAGCCCATCTCTTGGCAGAGGATGTCGAGGCTGTTTTCGTCCAGGGAAGAGACACAGAGGTAGCCCCAAGAACCGTTGTAGAACACCTCTGGTCTTCCGACGCTCTCCACCTCCAGACCGCCCGCAATGCGAGAGTCAAAATCTAATTAGAATGGAAACAATGGCTGAAAATTACCACATGGCATTTTTTATCTACACCCTTTAACACAACTGATCATCAGTATTTCTCTGAAAAAATAAAGTTCAGGCTACTGGGCAAGGCCAACCCCCAAAAAGTCCAATGTCCTATATTTTGCTCTCACTTCATTCAAACAGGCACAACAAACATTCCTCTTGCATCATTTTACACCTTACAATCTGGCATAGCACCGTGGCATTGATAACCTAAGAGATCCACTCTGTTCGAAATCAAGTGTGTGGCTCTCACTCCTGTGCACACAACGATAGACCGACCGACCGCCCGTTTGACCGACCAACCAAACCACCAACCCACTGACCAACCAACAAACCCACACCAACTAACAAACAAACAGACAAGTTCATACCTTGAGGATCTGCCATAGCACCGTGACAATAAACTCCGGCAAAGTTATTCGGTGAGCACAGCCCGGGAGGTCCGTAGTGTTCGCAGTCCAGTATGCTGCTCTCCCTACCGGTGCACGAAACGCTAGACATCACAACAGGACCCTCTGAGCCTCCATAGTCTGTCGTCCACTCGATCCCGTCGCTCTGACCCAGCATACGGCACACGACCCCGGCCTCCCGGTCACCGAAGTCATCCAGGCAGACTCCACCCCACTTGTCCCACATGCCGATCTCGATGCGCCCCTCATACGGCTGGCCTGCGCCTACAAGTCGAAGCTCATTGTCTGCAGATAAAATTAATGATAATAATCAAGTCTGTTATAGCGCGTTTCCAATTATTAACTCTTCGATGTGCTTTACAACCTCTCCAATTTAATCCATAGTGAAACTAGATGGATCTTCGACTGCGCACAGTCGAAAATGATGCCTCCGCCACTACGCGATTTATTTATATCAAGCCCAATTCAACATGTACACTGAACTAATTCTGTCCACTCAATTTTGATGGTACTCTGTCAATTATGAGCTACAAGTGACCTTGACCTTTGCCCTCATGACCCAAAAATCTAATCAGTTCATTGGCTCTCCAAGGAACATACATGTACCAAGTTTGGACAGAATCCGTCAATCAGTTCTAGAGATAACGCGATCACGAGCTATTTTTGCATATATATAATGAGCTCTGTGACCTTTGACCCTAAAATCTAATCAGATCATCGGCCCCCCCAAGATACATACATGTACCAAGTTTGGTCAGAATCCGTCAATCCGTTCTAGAGATAACGCGATCACAAGCTATTTTTGCATATATAATGAGCTCTGTGACCTTTGACCTTTGACCTCATGACCCCAAAATCTAATCAGATCATCGGCCCCCTAAGATACATACATGTACCAAGTTTGGTCAGAATCCGTCAATCCGTTCTAGAGATAACGCGATCACGAGCTATTTTTGCAAATATAATGAGCTCTGTGACCTTTGACCTCATGACCCCAAAATCTAATCAGATCATCGGCCCCCCAAGATACATACATGTACCATGTTTGGTCAGAATCCGTCAATCCGTTCTTGAGATCACGAGAACGGGACGTACGGACGGACGTATGTACGGAAGGACGGACGGACGGACGGACGGACGGACGGACAACCCGAAAACATAATGCCTCCGGCAACTTCGTTACGGAGGCATAAATATAATAAATACTGTGTTTTTAAAGTTTCTTTAAAAAAATGTCTACTGTAAGAGACAAATTCAAAGGATCAGGAAGATTGAGGCTCATTGATGAAAACTACTGAATTTAAAAATATGTAGAAGAATTATTGAAATTATTGAAATAATTGTACCTTTTGGTTCTTTGTAGTCATTCCCGCAAATGACGCTGGCAGTCTCTCTCTGATCGCAGGTGGCATCGTCGGGTCCGCGAAACTCGCACTGACTCAAGTCGCTCTCTGTCCCATCGCACACCAGATTCTTCATGTAGGACCGGTGTGTGTTTGACCCAAAGTAGGCCAGCTTTGGAGCAACTACGGCGGGCTCGTATCCAAGCTGACGACAGACCACGTTGGCCGCATTGATGTTCCAGTCCTCGTCGGCGCAAACGGTACCCCAGCGACGACCCACGGCTACTTCAAGTCGACCTTCGTACTGCGTCGTGCCCTGCACTAGGCGGACCATCGATCCTATATACGATGAGACAAATGAAGATGTATTGCACCTGTCAACAGAGTTACTAGCTCACATTAACCTTTGTACCAAGTCATGCCCAACCCTTAATTTGCACAATGAGGGAGAAAGTTCAGAACAAAAGTTCATAATCCATTACCCCATTGACTAACTTTAGTATAACATTTATTGTCCATTGACCTCAGACTTGCTGCACGACTAATCTATCACAAACCACCAAATTGTTCAAACCCTTATTATTCCCTACACCTAACTTTCAGTAAACAGTGCGCGACAAATCGAGAGCCTGATAAGTTGAGCCATGAACCTAATTGTTTGGAAAATCATTAGAATGTGTCTGGATTTCTAGGTGATCAGGGCCTGAAATCAGGCTATTGCCTTTAATATGCAAGCCTTAACACTAACATTTTTAAACTGGTCCCATTTGGGCAAGTAAAATCATAATTTTTCAATTTGACTTGCCCAAACAGAAAATTTACTTGCCCACTAACTTCTAGATGACATTTAAACATAGGAATTATATTTTCTCTTGCAGTCTACCATTTATTTATTAAGCTGTTCGGGCAACAAAGCTCACTCATGAAATTGTACTTGCCCGACATCAATTTTTACTTGCCCCAGGCAATATGGCAAGTGCGAGTGTCAAGCAAGCAATATGGCATCCCTAAGTAAAAGAATAAGCTTGCAATAAACCTATGGGGCAATTGTCATCACAGCAAATGTCATGTCACGCTCTAAAGATTCTTCTTTCATACCTGTCGCGGGAGTCGTCTCGTTGGCACAGATGATGTTGGCATCCCATGTGGTGAGGAAGTAACACTCAGAACCCTCAGCTCTTATGTCGTAGGGGCAGTCCGCGATGCTACTCTCGTTACCAAGGCAACGCACCTCCCTTGAAGTAACAATAATGAGACGGAGGAAGCAATCTTTCTTTTACTCTTCCAAGGTTTACAATTACATGGCAAATGATAAAAGAACTTGTACAATATTTACTTTATGCAATTCTAGAAGTTAATCTGTTTGCCTTGTGGCCCAGTTGGGCAAGTAAAAACAAGATTGTTAACATTCTAGTGGCGGAAAACCCGAATCTGGTGCCCCACCCCCCCCCCCCCCCTCCCCCAAATAAAGAAAAACATTGAAAATGTTGTTTATATTTGGTTGCCTATTTAGGACACTGGAAATTAGCATCAAGGCTTCCAATCCACACTGCTGTTCTCTATCCAAGAGTATAAATGGGTACTTGGTCGGGTGATAATTAGCCTGCAGCACCATGTATGGTAGAGAAGCTTGAGCTAGTACGCTCCCCTGGGAGTTGAGATGGTGTGCAAGTTCATTGCATGGGGTTTGAACTGTACCTAATGACCAAGAATAATAAAAATGCTCATCTGAATATGGTACCCAGATAGAAACATGGCGCTCTATAAATGCTAAATGAATATTACAGTCAAACCTGCTCTAGCGACACCTGTATATAAAGACCACCTGTCTATAGAGACCAGTAATCTTGACTTCCTTGAATGTAGTTAACATGTTAATGAACCTGTATATAGAGACCACCTGTCTATAGAGACCACCTGTCTATAGAGACCAATAATCTTGACTCCCTTGAATGTACTTAACATGTTAATGAACCTGTCTATAGAGACCACCTGCTGATAAAGACCACCTTTAATGTCTCCCTTGAGTGGTCTTTATAGACAAGTTTAACTGTATTACTATTATCAACAAAGCTGGACTTACTCATATAGTGGTGGCCCCGGCAGAGTCTCCTTGTAGGGAATGTCCAGCATGAGTAGCCCTGCGTAGCCAAGCTGTTTGCACAGGACCTCCGCAGTCTCTCTCTCCAGGTCCAAGTAGCAGGTCAAGCGTTTCCACTGACCGTTGTGGGACACCTCAACGCGACCCTCTCCCGGATATTCTCCTTCAACCAATCTTACATTGTCACCTATGGAGATATGTAATAATAATAATAATATTAATAACAATAATGATAATGCATAATTCAAGGCTTCGAAGCAATGTAGCATTATTATTACCCTTGGTCATCAGGTACAGTTCGATGCGTGAAGCTCGGTCATAAAGACACTTCACTACCCCGCGCTTGACGGATTGAGGATGGTGCGAGTCGTAGGCCAGGTACTGGTCGGTGTGTGTGGGCTTCCTATACACAGTGGTAGTGAGGATGCCGTCGGTATCTCGGTGCACAAGTGTGTCAAGAAAGGCGATGCGACTGTCGTTCTCCATTTCCATGGTAAAACGAATGGACGGTTGCTGCGCGTTCATGTGTGTCAAAAGGCGATCGGCGGCGGATCTGTGAGTCACAATGAAAGTATCATCGACATATCGCTTCCAAATCCTCGGTGCGCAATCGGGCGGGCAAGTCTCAAGCACTTGTTCCTCGAAAGATTCCATGAACAAGTTGGCAATGACGGCGGAAACCGGACTACCCATGGCCGCTCCTTCCCGTTGTTCGTAGAAGTCACCATTGTACATAAAGTACGTGGATTGTAGCACAAACTTCAGGAGCTCTGCGACCTGGGCAGGAGAGAGCTTTGTACGATCGGACAAGCTTGCGTCGGATTCTAGTCTTTGTAGCGCGACACGACAAGCATTGGTATACGCGGCGCGTAAAGGAAGCGATTCAAATTCGTTTGCATCCGAATAATATTAATAGAGACAACGGTATTGATATTCCGGAAGAATGGCTGCCAACCATCCGTCGCCACGCTCCCCCCGCTGCGACCACATTAAGTGACCGTAATGCAGATTGCCACGTGCTTCCCGCTACGTCCGTATTTCCCCCGGTCGCCCCCGCTGCGACCGCGCCCGCACCGAGTGACCATGGTGGTTCTTGCCACGCGCTTCCCGCTAAGTCCGCATTTCCCCCGGCCGCTACGGGCGGTGATTGGCCAGCGGCACCGGCCAATGGCAGCGCGGTGTCCGCACCGAACGATACTGCACAGAAACCTCGCAGGCGGTATATAACACGCTCGCAGCGCAGCGCTCAGTCCACATTGCCAGATGAAGGCTAGCAGTTCGCAGCCGAAACGTCCCAATACACTAGTTTGTATACATCGTGAGACAACCGATCTATTCGTTCTTTTTTCATCTTAGCACCACGATGACTAACATCTTCCGTACCATTCTAAGGTTTGTTCATTTAACTTTTAAATTAAGTCAAAAGATAATACACATATACATGGTAACAGTAGCAATTTTTTGAATATTTAAGTTGGTATTGAATTTTGGACAAGACTCAGAACTATAAAGTCATGAAATCTGTCCCTGGCATGATTTGGATTAATATTTTACATTATTTTCAAACTTGGGGTTGTATGAACACATGGACAACCTGAAAACATAATTTAAGACATAAGCATAGAATAGAATACGTACCTAGCCTTTGTTTTGGCTGAGAAGAGCAATTCACCACCGCTAAATGATCATCATCCTTTGAACATGTAAAATTGTTCTTGTAAAAAGAGGAGCAGGCAGTCAAGTCATCTGAGGGAATAAATATTGAAGGAAATTGTCAAATTCTGAATTCATAATAATTATATATCGTATTTATATAGCGCCTATTAATGCAGAGCAGCCTCTAAGCGCTTATTCATAATTTTTCATCAAAAATATATAAGGAATAACTACAGTATAATTTCTCTTCTCTTTTTTCTATTTTTTTTTCTTTGAGAAAAATGTTTGATACTTTAAATTCATAATATAATTTAGGAAATTGAGCTTGTTTATATAAAAAAGGCAACAAAGTAAAAATATAAAATTTAGCATTGTCAGATGCATAATAATCATCAATCATCACGATTTCCATTATCACCAACAGCTGTAATGTTTTTTCAATCATTAACACCATCATTATTTAAGCATAGCTATCATTATCATAAATATCACAATTACACGTATCATCATCATCATCATCATCATCATCACCATTATCACCATCATCATCATCATATTCTTCATCATCATCATCATCATCATCATCATCGTCATCATCGTCATCATCGTCATCATCGTCATCATCATCATCATCATCATACATTCTTCATCATCATCATCATCATCACCAGCAACATCATCATCATCATATTCTTCATCATCATCTCCACCACCATAACCAATTCTCATCCTATGACAGCCCACAATCCCTACCTTCAAACCCAGTACAGCTGATATTAGTTGTTATTCCAGTCCCACCCTCTAGTCCTAGGTCCACCGAGTCCAGTGAAGGAATCTCCATCGCATAATCAAAGCCCAGATTCCTGCAAGCTGCGTGGGCATCAGAGAGCGTCCACTCTCCATCGCATAGGAACGTCCAGTTGCCATTTCTCTGGAACTGGACAGCCCCAATGTGTGGGTCATCGCTGCCAGTTAGTCGAACTATACGAAGGAGATTAGAGATTGATTAGAAATAAAGTATTGATTTATACAATCAATTTATATTGATATAAATTAATCAATCATAATAAAAGTATCGATGTATACAATCAATTATATTGGTATCAATTAATCAATCATAATAAAAGTATTGATTTATACAATCAATTATATTGATATAAATTAATCAATTACAATAAAAGTATTGATTCATACAGCACCTAATATAGAATTTAGAGATGTATAATAGCTCTAATAAAGGTTCTGATTTATACAGTGTCTCTAATACTGTATATAATGTATTGTAGAGTTATAATATTAGCTCTAAATAAAAGTATAGTTTTATACAGTGCCTAATATGGCTCTAGCATCATAATCAATGCCATTTTAGAGTCCTAAATCCATGCACACATGCTCCAATCCTACCGAGTCCACACTGCACATTTATACACATGAGAACAACCAATGAAGACAAAATATATTAAGGACATGCATGCTATGGCTGAGTAGCGTTGAACGAAGAAAGCTAGAACATGTATACATGTATATCACAAACTTCACATTTACTGTTAAGTACAATGTTTTATAATTTAGAAAAGTATATGGCACAAAGACACCTGGGGCTCTGGGTGTTTTTTAGCCTGGGGCCAGTAGAATTTTACTTTGGGTCAGCGAAGATATATAAATGTCATATGAAAAGATGCAAAAATGGAATGAAATCATTTCAACAGCCTGACTTGGCCATTAAGTAATAAAAGAAAGCATCGAGCACTGCTGTACCTGTCAATGGTCCCTCACACTCGACACCTGCATATTGGAACCGAAATTCGCCTTCGGGACTGGTGGTGTAAGTGCACCCAGATAGGGATGATTCAGTTCCAGCACAGGTTACATTAGTAACAAAGTGCTCATAGTACTCCAAGTCCAGCAAACCAAATTTTCGATGAGTTTTTCGTCCACTGTAGATTCTGGATGCGCCACTGAATCCAAGTTGTCTGTAATATTATAACAAGTAAAACATATGGAAACTTTGGTGAAACTCTGATCAAAGATACAAGATGAAATAAGAATGAGGAAACAGGTAGATACCAAGTTATTTCCTTGTGCATGAATTTCATAACATGATTGCAATTTAAAAAAAGGATTTTAACAATATTTGTTCCGCCCCTGGGGGGCCGGCACTCAAATTATTTTTTGACGGGGGTGTGCCTCACAGAACTCTGAAATGGGGGTTTTAAAAGCTGACTACAAGCACAATATAAAGGGTCTTTGGAGCTACAAACACCCTGATACGGGAGTTAAGGGGTCTAAGGAGCAGACTAAAACTACAAAATATATGGACTTGGAGCTACCAAAGACCCAAGAAACCCTCAAATGGTGGCATTGGTGGTCCAAGGAGCTGACTAGAAGAAGAATAATGGACTTGGCGCTACTCAACTACCTAGCCAAGTCATTCCAAAGGTCTATGGAGCGGCAATTTTTGAAAATCTGGTATCTTGAGAGCGGCAATCAGGTGTGAAACGTCTTGTAAGCGGCACATACCTGTCTTACATTATACATCAGTGCCCCCCCCCCCCCCCCGGGTTCCGCCTTTTTCGAGGGGACAATTTTAGGGTGATTATAATAATGAATTTTTCATTTTTGTTGTGTGTATGGGGCGTTTCCCTATACTGTTATTTAATACAGGTTCCCATAGACAAATGGGTTAAGTCAATCTTTTTAGTCTTTTACCTGCAAATTACATCAGCGTGTTCCATTCTGAACAAACTATCATACACAGAATGATCCATTCTAAAATACGGCCCTGTATACATTATGAGGGTTGCAATGTCTAGTAAGGAACGGGTTTATACAGGACCCGCCAGGTTCCTGTAGACAAATGGGTAGGCCCATTAAGTCGATCT
Organism: Echinarachnius parma; assembly: GCA_037951105.1. NCBI lineage: Eukaryota > Metazoa > Echinodermata > Echinoidea > Clypeasteroida > Echinarachniidae > Echinarachnius > Echinarachnius parma. The sequence goes on along the minus strand of JBAMJV010013614.1, from coordinate 1,452 downwards.
TTTTAGTTTTTTACCTGCAAACTACATCACCGTCTTCGATTCCAAACAAACTATCATACACAGAATGCCAGGATCCATTGTGAAAGACAGCTAGACTCCCACCACTGAGAGTGGCATAATCACCAGTAAGAAGAACATCATTTTCTGAAAGAAGAGAACACAAGATGCAAGAAATAAGTTACAAACAATACATTGACCAGCAGAGCAGCGCTTGACACTAGCACTCACCCGCTTGCCCGGGGAAAATAAAATTTCATACATTGTCTAGTCTGCTTGCCTGATCGGGCAACTAAATAGAGAGTACAATGTATAGTTCAAGATGAAATAAGAATGATCGAGCAGTTACTGAGTTATTTCTGCGAGCTGCTCGTGACTACTTCATCACATGAAAAGAATACTTAGAATTCTTCTATTATTGGTTGTTTATATGAAAAATACATATTTAATATTGTAATTTTTGTAAGTACATGAGATGCTTTGGATTTGTTAATTCCAAGTTGATTCCACATCATCATCACGATACTCCTCCTCCTACTCATCATCATGATTGATATCATCTTTTTCATCATCATCATTACCATCCTCATCATCATCACCTTTTTCATGGTCATCATCATCATCAATATCACCCTATCATCATCATCACTGATATCACCGTTTTCATCATGTAAGCACCATCATTATTATCATCATCATCATCATCATCATCATCACCAAACTCCTACTCATTATCATCACCATTGTCATTGATATCACCTTTTTCATCATCACCACCATCATCACTAACACCTCCTTTAGTTCTGCTTCATCACCACCATTGATATCACCTTTTCATCATCACCACCATCATCACATCATCATCATCATTGGTATCATCATCATCATCATCATCATCATCATCATCATCATCATCAACATCACCAGATCAATCAGACCAGATGGTCTCAGGCAACTGCCCTTCTAATCAAATTGATCTCACCCCTCTGACTGCTCGCCACAGTCAAGATGCACAGAATATATGTTGCAAATACAGTCCACATCTTCCCAGTACAAAACATGTGTGCAGTGCAGTAAAGTGCAGCCATCCAGTGCCACTGGCACTGCCTGTTGTCAGTGACCCTCCGTGAGCTGAGAATGAACTTATGAAATCAACTTCGCCACCCTCTCTCGATCTCGCTCTTAGTCTAAATCGATCCTTGAATTGAGTGTATAAATAACAAGAAGCTTTTCAAAATCCAGACATAATCATTGTAACTGCTACAAATTTCGTGAGTCGCATGCGAGCGCCAGCCGCCAGAGGACGAACGGTACAGCTGATATGCGCGCGGGCGATCAGAGATGGTGCTGGTATACGCGTACGCGGGGTACCGGGTCGCGTCGGGCCGGTCGGGACTGCTCGAGGCCCCTATAGCCTAGGCAGTTGGGTCGACATCGGGTCATAAGAATGAACGC
>JBAMJV010013613.1:0-18405 GCA_037951105.1 Echinarachnius parma | reverse complement strand
CTTTAGTATTGCGTTTGTAAAATATTATGATGTCCGATTCCCACGCTCTATATAGTTTACCGCGTTCCCGCGCATTCCAGGAAATGGGTTTGTACAACCGCCTTGCGTTGTATACTGAAGCTTAGTTGCGAGTCACGTGTGTTCGATTGTGTACCCGAAAGTATATAAAACTCATGAAGGACCTAATTTGTATCAAAATACACATTTACTAAAGATTATTATCATCTAAGACTTGGAATAGTTTACCTTCGGAGTTAATTGAATTGAGTCTGGTCTGGGGGGGCGGAGGGGGGGGGGGGTGGTGGAGGAGGGATTTAACCCCACCTCCCCCCCCCCCCCCCACCCCCTTTTGACCGAATAATGACTGTTTTGGGGGTTCGAACCCCTTCTTTACAATTTGTAGCTGGTCGAGACCACATTTAAGCCGTCGAAAATTGTAAATGTAATTGGTCTCGGCTTCAAAAAATGTATACGGCCACTCCTCCCCCCCCCCCCGCCCCCACCCCCCCCCCCTGTATAAATTTGCCCGACGAGTTTCGATTACACACAAATTAATTCAATCCGAGGGTGAACTATTCCAAGGCTACTCTTGAGCAAATTGAGTACACAATATATGACGTCATACTAATCTTTTTATTTTATTTTCAAATTTGAACTTCATTTACCGAAAGAGCATACAAACTAATGTCCAAATACCCAAAATCAATTAAATATTTTAAGAATTGGCTGAGATATGCCTAATCGCATGATTTTTTTTTTGTCAATGGGAAATCAGTGCTTCCAACGCATCCTTTCGGCAAAACCGGGGCGGGGGGGGGGGGGGCTTTGGACGAATTGTCGCGTTCCAGTCAACGGGACGCGACGCCCCAACGCACCCTTTCGGCAAAACCGGTGGGGCTTTGGACGAATGGCCTTTTCCATTCAACGCGACGCGACGCGACGCTACCCACCCTTTCGGCATAAGCCCGAAATAACTAGAGACCACGCGGCACTCCGTTTCATTAATAAATAGGGGCATACCCAGTCTAAACACCACACAACTCCTGGCATAATGCTAAGTGAAATTAACTGTTTTAACTGTCGTTATACAGGATGGCGCCACTAAAACGGAACGGAAAAGAAATGGAATGACTATGTTTCACAGGGTAGATAATCTTTCGCAGAACAAAATTATACCAAGAGAATACATTTTGGTCGAGTATTTAGATTTTCTTTCATGGCGTTGTTAGTGTCACCATGTCAGAGTCCAATTTTATGGAAATGTGTAAATGGTGCATGGGTGCCTTAAATAGCACTTTCCATCTCTCATAGCATTTAGCATTTAACAATACGTTCATTTCTTTACAGTATAACACTGACACAGGTCAACAGCAATACAATGTCCGGGATGATCCTGGACGCAATTTTGCTGGTGACAGACTCACTATAACTTACTTTCAAAGGGCCCATTGTCCTGATGCTTACAATCACCTCTCAACGGGTTGACTTAATAATGGAAGAAAACGATTCGAATATCTTCGGGGACCATAATTACGAGACAATGGGTCGTATGCATAAAACAAGCAATTGCTCATAAGCAATTGGTTTAAGCACAAACAAGAGCTTGTCAAGCAAAAGATCAAGTTCAAGCAATTGCTTGAATTCATATGCACAAGCTTTTGCTTGTGCTGAAACCTTTTGCTTGCACTGCCTAAGCAATTACTTACGTGATGGACAAAGGATCGTTACGGTTGTGAGAACATCGCACTGCAGGACAACAACGCCTCGTGCCCGACCTGGCAGCAGTATTTTTCTTGCGCAAATAAGGGGAAAACAGCACACAGCACTAGGGAGGTTTCTGTGCAGATCGATGGACGAAAATTGCCGTAAAAAGTCTAAAAAAACAGAAATGTGATTAAATATGAAATCACAACATAACCTCTGGAAAAACAAGCTCGTAATCATCATGAAACGGTATGAAAACTTGATCCTTAAACGCGAATGCCCTGAGTAAGCAAGAGCTCAAGCTGGTCTGGATGTGATTGATAAAACGCAAGCAATTGCTTATCAAGACAAGTAAAAGGTTCGTTTTATGCATCCGGTTTTAAGCAATTGCTTGTCTGGTAAGCAAATGTTTTTTTTTCTTGCAAGCAATGGCTTGTTTTCATGCATACCGATTCAAGCAAAAGGCTAGTACAAGCAATTGCTTGTGTTTATGCATACGGCCCAATAAGTATGCTGGGTCAAAGTGTGACGAGTAGTATTTGTCTTTTATGTCAGGCACAAGTTGAGCCACAAGGTCATAATTCGGGCCAATATGTTTAAAACAAGACAAACGGTCAGCGGTCTGTCATGCCTTGCTCTGGAACAAACTTCATTTTGTGAATTATAAGTTGTAATGATTACTGTTTTGCTTAAATACTCTTCTATTTCTTCCATATATATTTTTATAATTGCAAAGAATAATCATAAATGATAGAAAGGAAGAATAGAAGGCTCCTTCCACATGAATCAATTGAGTACAGAGGGCCGAGAGATTGGCTTGTCAATGACCTGAATTTGCATCTGTCTTCAATCACACGGTCCCCGTTGCCTAGTGGTTAAGGCATCAGCGTTTTAAACCGGAGACCCGGGTTTGAGTCCTGGTGGAGACCAATTTTTCGACCAGTGCCTTTTTTATTTGGAGGATTAAAGGGAGTAACATTGCTGCACCTTCTTCTCTTCCTTTCAATCATTTATGATTATTCTCTGCAATAATTCAAATAAGGGAAGAAACCAAAGCTGTATGTATTAGTTCACTTTTCGCTTGTATATAAAAACAATATTTTTACGGAGTATCTTATTGAATTTCGTTGTTTTCTATATATATATATATAAATAAATTTAACTTAAAAAGTCCTCGTCGATGAAATAAATATAAAAAAGTCAATAAAATAAACTCGAAAACACGCTAGAATTCCTTGGTTAAGTCTTTATTCAATTACTTTCGACCGGTTTCTTTCTCTTCAAAAAAGTAAATGAAGTTAAAAGTTAAAAAACATGTTGAGGATCAGAATACATCGCATAATGTTTAACGATACAATTTATTAAAACTTAAACCAGGAAGGTAGTAGTGCCCCTATTATGCGATGTATTCTGATCCTCAACATGTTTTTTAACTTTTAACTTCATTTACTTTTTTGAAGAGAAAGAAACCGGTCGAAAGTAATTGAATAAAGACTTAACCAAGGAATTCTAGCGTGTTTTCGAGTTTATTTTATTGACTTTTTTATATATATATATATATATATATATATATGGGCAATTCCACGAAAAATGTTACCCAAGGATGGAAAAATGAAACTCATGGGACAGCCTTGTTAACTACTGGATAGTAATGAGGAAGGACCATATTTTGATGACTAAAGGAAAAAAGTTTGAAATTAAATGCAGAATATTTTCTTTTTGGCCATTGAAGTTGGGACCAAAATTGTATGTATTACCCCCCCAAAATGATGAAATTTGCATCCGTTGATTGTGAAATAAAATTTAAAAATATGGATCACTTCAGAACAATAATTCTACTTCTAATGTCTTGTTTATGCTTTGTTTTAACATCATAGAAAAGGAAATTGTGTAAAAATCTTTACTTTTTGAAAACTGTTATTGGATAAAATCTTGATTCTTACAACATTGATGTGTAATGTCCGTGACGTTTTAGATATAAAAGTTTTTGTAGAAGCATAAGTCCTAATTCAATTTAATTCAAAATTCATTTGCAAAGCTAGAATGTTATATCATAAAGTATATCAAGAGCATTTACTAAAATATTTCATGGTTTGTCCAGAATGGCGTCACGGACATAACGTCACGGCTGCGTCACGGACATTACATACACAGTGAAAAGTATAAAAAAGCCGAGCAAAAAAATATCAAGCATTATTTTCTTATGTAAATGTCTTATTTTAGCCAAGAAATAATATAATTCCAAGTAACAGGGGCACTACTACCTTCCTGGTTTAAGTTTTAATAAATTGTATCGTTAATCAGATAGTGAACTTTGAGTCAGTACTCTGAACTATTTATAAAACTAAATTCATTGCTTAATTTGAACATGCATGTCTCAATAACCAATAAAGACTTGACTATAACTTACTGGGAGGAGAAAGAGATGGTTAAATCTCATAAGTATGATCAAATTGCAAAAATTATACTTTTAGTCCATGATTCTCCATGTGTTATGCCCATGATGTACACAACTTTTTTATATTTTAAAATTTGTTGGCACAAAACAGCATTGTACCTGATTAAAAATGTATAATATTGTTTTAAATAGTTGAACATCTGGTTTACTGCACATTCTGTTGAAAAATTTCGAATTTTACAATAAGTTTGGAAAAACTTATTAATATTTTTAAAATCATTTTTTGCTAATTGAAACAAAATTTAAATATAATTTTTGTTCTCAAAACTGTTTGATTACATATCAAATGTACAATTAAAAAAGTTTCATGCACAATGGAGCATTTTTTGCGGGTTATTTCTGAGTTTAGAAAAAGTGGACAAAAGTGTAATGTCCGTGACGCTGAAAATGTAATGTCCGTGACGCAATGTTTTGTTGTCTAGATCACATATGCCTGGCCCGTTTCCCCTCAACAACTTGGATTCAATTCATCATTGCCTGTTCTATAATTAAATACCTAAATCACCTTTGTGAGGTCTTAGAACTCACAGACTTTTGCAAAGATGTATATGGATGCAAAAAGTCATGTCCAAAAGATGTAATGTCCGTGACGGCGCACATTTTACAGAATTACTCAGTAACGAATTGGATAAATGTTCTGAAACTTTTTTTACATACTAAACCAGGATATTGCTTTGTAATCAAAATAAAAGTTAGACATTAGTTAGAGGTATGAATTAGTAGTGGCATTGGAAAGTCATGAAAATTCTCTGATTTGTAATGTCCGTGACGCTGGAGTTGCCCATATAGGGCTGCTGGTGAGGCGTAGCTAGCTACTGGTATCCAAACGTGTACGTGGGTTAAAGCACTCTTCGCTTTATATATATATATATATATATATATAACTCTATATCTAAATAACTATATATATATATTATTACATTATTATATAAACCTTTCGTTTGCTATTGTCTTTTTTTCACCGAACGACAAAATAGATGACATAGATATGAGGTTTACGTTGGCAAACATCTGTGCAGATTCGGCCACCCTCTCATGGGACGCAGTGCCGAATGCTTTTAATTACCTTGTCACATATGGCGAGTCAGGCAACCCCACCATGGCAGTCCCAACTCAGATGGGTACTATTATTACCATTTTGGGTCTTACTCCCAACAAGGAATACGAATTCAACTTGCGTGCAGACACCGGAAACCCTGATAATCCTGTCTACATCTCCGGGGGAAAAATCTATGGGTGGACAGGTAAAGCCTTTAATAATCACAAATTTTAAAGGGCAATGAAACTATGGCTTTCGGTTATTATTATCGTTTAGAGGATGAACAAACATTTGATTTAATACATAACTTGGCAATGTTGGTCTCCTGGATCCCACGAAATCCTTACGTGAACATACCCACATCTTACTAAATCTTACGGCGGCAAATGATGATGGGAGCTGCCATGTTCTTTCAATTACCAGATATGCTGTGCAAACTCTGACGTATGTGCTTATGGCCGAACAAAAAGCTTTTCACTGATTCCAAAGCATCTACAAGTATTCAGACAATGGTTTGAATTGGTGCTATTGAAATGCATTAGTTCATATAATTGACCGTAGTCCGCACAAACCAAATAATGGCGGCCTCCAGTGCTTGAAGGAATAGTCGTATACCCGATAGAGTTTTCACATATTTCTTCCGAAGCAGATATTTGAGTCGGAGTAATGTTACATAATTTAACAGGCATATAACAATGTATAAAGTAGGATAAACTCTATTCTTGAGTAGCATTGCCCTTTAAATCATGACTGCGCTGCTGAACATTTTTTTTTCAAGCACTAAAAAACCCTAAAGCAAAGTTATTTTGGTATAAGGAGCCGAATATGGGGCGGGATTGATTCAAATTTTGGCACAGACTGTTTATACAAACCTAAGAATCTTGACCGTTTGTTCCAAATGGGCGGAATGACCAAAATTATACGACTTACTTAAAACTTGAAAAGAATAAATGGTCTTGTTTGCTGATGAGATGTATTTGTCATGACAAGGCTAGAGAACTATACGAAATAACTAGAGGCCACGTGGCACTCCGTTTCATTAATAGGGACATACCCAGTCTAAACACCACACAACTCCTGGCATAATGCTAACTGAAATGAATTGTTTTAACTGTCGATATACCGGGTGGCGCATCAAAAACGGAACGGAAAAGAAATGGAATGATCAATTTTCACAGGATAGATAATCTTTCACAGAAAAAAATTATACCAAGAACATACATTTTGGTGGAGTATTTATGTTTTGTTTCATGGCGTTGTTAGTGTCACCATGTCAGAATCCAATTTTATGTAAATGTGTACAAAGTGGGTGCCTGAAATACCAATTTCTATCTATCATAGCATTTAGCGCAGAACAATACGTTCACTGTTGTTAATTTGCATTGATCTGCATAACTAAGCTTGACCGGTTGAAGGGGGATGGTAGGAAGTATGCAGGGGCAACATTAGTGGGGTACGTGTAAGGGGGTTCACAACATGCCCGATACTGAAACTAGATCGGGCGGGAGACAGTATTTAGACAATTCATTCAGAATTATCATTTAATGGGCGGGGTAAGGGAGAAGGGTTGATAGATGTACGATGGGAAAGATTTCATGGGGGTTATCCTTCTTTTCTATACCCGCTATGTGTGCTTTACCGCAATATTTTATACAAAGAATGAACAGATTTTCCCTTCCCCCTCAACAATGTCAACCCCTCTCTGCCCCCGCATGCTATAATGTTAGCCGACCTTTATACGGCCGGCTCAGGCAACAAGCCAACGTAAGTTAATTTGTTTCGCAATGCTGGTATGTCTGTCCTAAGATCTCTCGTGTTCCTCATAACTACATAAACCCTTAGACTCTTTCTCGTTAAAATATAAGGCCGTTATTTCATTTTGCTGTGAAGACATTGATGGCGACCTGCAATTTCATACTAACTGTACCCTTATTTTATTTGATTGTTCTCATATCCAAGATGCGTCGGTGAGGTGTAAAGGAACATGCTTATCGCCGTCATTGATGGTCGTGTCCGTACTCCTGCGCGTTCACGTTGTTTTCTTCGTTATTCTGGTAGCGTGCTGGGATTCGAGAAAATATAATTAGAACGAAAGTTGAATGGCATATGCGCAATGAATAAATGGTGTTGCTTCGCTTGGCAACTGTCTATTGAATTGCTTTCAAAAGACGTCGCATTATTTAATTTGCATTTATTAGATGTGGTATTGCTGTGTTGGATAGTCTTACGCGAATAGTCATCATATTTAAAAATAATAGTTATTCGTGATGGTTCCCTCGGACTTCGTTTACGCAATTAAACTTTTCGAAAATATACTTTAAATATGGTTTAAACAACTACGGTCCACCGGAATGCCAATTTATTTTCCCCAAACCATTCAGCTATGGCACTAACGCATAAGATATGCCCGTTTAGTTGGAATCGGGCGACTTGAATGGAGACCAAAGCGAATTCGCTGTAAGTTATAGCCACTAAATCTTACCTATACCTACAACCAAGCGAACCGAGTTAGAGAGGTAGTGATGTGGTTTACTGATACGCTAGAGATACCTGGTTCGAATCCTATTTTGGTATATGAACTATTTTGGGTATTTGTTTTTCTTACGGTACTCTTCTTACAGTCATACAAGTCGGACATTTCGGGTATACGTGGTCTCTGACCAAAGTCCCTAATTCACAAGGATTTGCTGAATTGTTTGGGAAAAACAAATTCGTCACCGAGATAGTGTGACTGTGTACAAAATAAAACAATTTATATGTTTTAATAAAGTGTGTTTCATCCATTTCGGTATCATGTGAAATAATCACAGATTAAAGTGTAAATTAAACATAAGTATAATCAATGATACGATTGTATACGCATAAATTAAAAAAAAACACCATTGTATATTCATTTTCATATTGGTAATAAATATTTGCGTGGATGGTTGCAACTTTGGAGGACAGGCGACAGGGTTCGTGGAAAAGGGTTTGAAAGTAGGGGGCTGACCACATTTAGCTTGGTATCATAGTTATTATTTGTTGCTTATGTATTTCTTTGCTTTGAATTTTGGCAAATCCCTTCTTTATTCTAATGATTTCCGGAACTGGATCCCAGAAGAAACATCAGACACTGGAAGACAGTATATCACATTGTGAGATGCCTGAATGAGAATACTAATTATATACCTTAAAATACCAATGTATATTGATGCATGTAATACATTAGACACGTTAGTAGTTATGTACCAGTATAATATACTGGTTTGATTGTTGTGTTATAATTGTTCACGCACATAATTATGATCTGCCTTATGATGCTTCCTTGGTGTGAGGCAATTGTATACAATGCTGTTTTGTATGAAGTACATAGCAGGAAATGTATACCTTGATGGTAATAATGCATCCATTCACCCCTACGAATTGTATTGACTAATTGATTTGGACAAACAAAAGTAATATGTTACTACAGCCAAGATACAGTGATAATATAAAATGGTACACTGAATTCTTTTGACTTCATTACGTGAACATTTTAGGCTATTGCGATTTACACTCCAATTTTATACTGTTCATATAACGGAAACTCTTATTTAAATGCATTTGAATTCGCATTTGTGTGTACGAGTTTGAATTAATGGGTAATATCATTATATTCAAAATCCATATAATTCAATTAATTTATTTAAGCAATGGAATGCATTGAATAATGATTTATATATCATAATTATCATAAAATTTGGATAAAATCAAACATAGAGGAAACTGACTAGAAATATTTAAATGATTGAAAATGAGCAAAGAAAAATAGGCTTCGCCGGGAATCGAACCTATTTTTTTTGCTCATTTTCAATCATACGATTTGGATAATTGACTTGTTCATACTTCCAATAATTGCTGCTAGTTTATCTGATTGTTTTTGTTAATTTGTAGCTTGCTTAGTAAGTGTTAAATATTAATTAAAATAATTTTAGATTTGACATTTGAAATTTCCTTTATAAAATCAAATTAATTATTAGCTTTGGTTTTTATTCATTTTATGTATTGATATATAAAACAACAATGTTACTTTTTGTCGTTGGTTAGTGTTCACAGGCCGATTCGTAATGCTATTGATTTGTGATTATTATGTTTTTCTCTAATTATTATATTTAGATCTCCTTATACCACATCGTGAGTCACTTAAGTTATGTTGATGCTTGTAAATATCGCTGCACATGATACTGTAATGATTCATATGTTATATAGTATACAACCTTGACAAATTAATTCTTACTTACTTGCTTGCACTGCAGCTAGATTATGTAATATTCGTAGATCTTTAACTAGCCCAGTATTTTTTATGTCAATCATAATGATCTTAAATTATAAAGTTTGCATTAAAATTGCATGAGCATTCGTGCCTATTTTATGATCTACTTAAATAATTATTGTATAAATATATCAACGTTTCTTTATATCGTGAGTTCATTATTGTTATTTTCATGTTTGTAAATAGTGTTGTAAATCACGCTGCAATTCGGCTTTTAGTTGCGAATGTGAAATATTTTGTTGAATAAATACCATTATTGTTATATAGCTTGTATAACCCAGAATGTTTTTGTTTTTGTAATGATACATCTTTGTTCATTGAATCGTGAAAATCTATTTAGAAAACCTCACTATTGTATAATGAATTAAAGGTTCTACGACAAGTTTATGCATGTTGACTTTTGATTAAATCTGTAGTGTACTGGTCTGCACATTTTAAAACATTTTACCAATTATGTTATTCATTTCCTCTTGAAATCCATCCAGTTTGATAATTCCCCGGTGACATCATATTGAACCTTGAACCTTGAAGAATTACTCTCCCAAAAGCGCAAACGCTGTCCTGGTGAGGGCTGTGCTGTGTTGCGTGCTATTGTTGGTGTGCTGTTGGTGAAGTGATGGTGGTTGTTCTCCGTGCACTATACCGTATACAATGTTGAGTATTGGTCAAACTTAACTTTAGTAACCAAAACCTGCACCATTACGGTACAAAATAATAGTTATAACTTCATCATGCTCAAAAAGTATACACAATTACAAACGACTAAGTAAAACCCCTGTTATAATTGTAAAAGAGCCGTTTCAACTCAAGAGGGCGCTCTGTAAAAACATCACTGGTTTTTGCCATTTTTCATACAAAATTGTGCATCTAATATTTTTTTTTAATAATGATTGAACAGATATATCATCAACAACTTTTTAAAAACCTATTTAGATTTTTTTCAAAGTAGTCTTTGAGCATTTTTTTTAAAGTCAAAATATCCCCTGGTGAAGAATTTTTTGAATAAAAATCTTTATAGATATTTCAGCCGTTTCTGAACAAATTTGTATCAAATAAAGTTTATTCTATCATTAAAATTGTATGTTCTTTCAAATTCAACAGTCAGTTTTTCATTATCTCACAAAAAAATATCAAGGGGCACTTCGGGAAATACCAATACTCAACAGTACATTTAAGTATATGAGGAGCTTTCAATCAAAAGGTGCTAAATCCATTCCGGTTAATTTCGAGAAAATCTGTATTTTGTATAATTGCACACATTTGTCAATGTTTATTCATCAAATCTATACTACAGGTGGAAGCGCTACCAATAAAGGTCATATAAATAGAAGTTAGACAATCCTTCGTTGTTCATACTTTTTATTTTTATTTATTTATTTTTTTTGAGGGGGGGGGGGGGAGGATTTAGCGCCTTTTGACAGAAATCATGGATATAGCGGCGTTTGCCAGAACTATTGTTGCAGTCAATATTGAGTTGTTCACTGACAATAGTATAGAAGGTGTGTAAATGGGCCCCCCAACCACCAACCACACACACATACACACACACACGCACGCGCGCACGCACACACACACACATACACAAAAACATTCACACACACACGCACACACACACACACACACACACCCACACACACACACATACACACACACATACGCGCGCGCACTTTTTTTAAAAGTGATTTTTATTCCTCCAAATGATATAACATTTCCAATTGATATACATATTAAACAAAATATGGCCAGTGTGAAAATCTTATACATAATCTTTTATACAAATATAATGAACGGAAGTAGAAATGGTTAGCTTATATACATACACAATTACAAATCAACTGTATATTAAATTTCCTGACTTATATTTCCTGAGGTTATATAAGTAAAGATAAACTTAAAGGTAATAAAACATGCTCATTCCCTCCCCCCCCCCTCCCCCCCCCCCCCCCCCCCCCATTTAGACCAATAAAAAACCCATCCCCACCCGAGCACTGATCACACCACGGTCACACACATGCCTTAGAGACCCATTCAAGTATATCTGCTCATTTTGATTTGAACCTGGAACCCGGATATAATGTATTCGATCGATGTATGCTATATCATATTAACAAAATACAACAAAGTCTAACTTTTTTTTATTTAAATCACGATTTGAAACATTTTAATCAGATAAAAAATGTAATGCATCTAATATGTTTACGATTCAATCATTTCCTTTTATTACACTATACAGTACATTAAAACTATTAAAAGAAAGGACAGAGATGTAAAACATCTTATATTTATTATTGTATTTCGTACCAGGGTTTTGTGATTTGTTTAATGATTTCTTTACGAAAATGCTTGGGTAATTAAAACCATAACAAGTTGAATTAAATTAGCTCTAAGCTCTGGGTTGGGGAAATCATGAATTAAACCAAATACCAAAACAAAATCTATTTTTTAAATTTTAATTTGTATGATTTTTATAATTTTTGTAAACGTGAAGGCTATTTTTATGATTTTTTTTTAAATCTGAGCCGATTTTCTTGATTCTTATAAATTTGTTCAACCTAAAAGCAATTTTGTTATGATTTTCTTTAAACATCCACACTAACCACTTTCTCTACTGTCCCGATCGCAAAAGTAAAATAATATATTATTCAATCTTACTGGTCCGAACAGAAAGTGTAGGCTACTTGCTCTGTTACTTCTAGATTAGATTTAAACTTTAGAAATTACAATTTTCACTTGTACTATTTTGATCACGTTAGCTGCCCTATAGGCAACCGGGCAACTAGATTAGAACATTTATGCATTTTTACTTGGCCAACATTAAATATTACTAGCCCTGGGCAAGAAAGTAGGCAAGTAGTAGTGTCAATTATTGAGCCATGATTCAACGATTTTTATTAGAGGTCAAATATAATAAAATGTAGTTGTAACTTGCGCCAACCCTGATATTTAGTATATTAACATGTTTGTAGACAATTAAGAAAATGTCTAGTTTCTTCCCATTAATGTTACACATTAATGGGCTTCCCCAAAATTAACCCCGTGAATTTGAAATATATAGTTAAAAAAACTACTTTAAGTTCGTACAGGGTACTATAAACCCTTCACTTTTTTATTGAGATATCTACTTTAAAAAACAAACGACATGAGAAGAAATATATTAACACCAGTCATGGTTACATAATAACATAATAGTTGGTACGTATGTTTCATGTACACATATGATTAATCAAGTTATACAAAGACTAAGTAATATCATGAAAGCAGTACATTATTTTTTTTTTTTTCAGAAATGATATTCAAAATTTAAGCCACTCGAGTATCAAATTTTCCATAGGACTTACATGACAAAATAGTAGAAGTATAAAATGTATAAAATATGCTAATATAATATAGGTACATCATACGTGCGGTTTGCGGGTGTAAACAATGTGACGACGGACAGTCAACCTGTTCGAAACGTCGAGTCCCTCCTACCACCAACCCTCTCTTTACAAAAAAAAACTATACCGGCGCTGTAGCTCGTATCATAACTACACGCTCAAAAAGGTATACCAACAGTACTTTCCAAGACTACCAACAGTTCTTTTCACGACTACCACATTTTGTAGGACTATCCTAAAAAGAATAGCAACAGTCCTTTGCAGGACTATCTAATCCCCATGGTGCAATCGCAAACCAAACGTATTATCTACTCAACCAAGGAAACCGTTACAAGCAACATGCAATATACATTATGCGTTGTCAATATTGGAATAGCAATCTTTTAGTATCATCATGATCACCGGGAGAGATATTTGCATATTTATACCTCTACAATCATGTAGCTTTGATAAACATGTTTCATATATATATTTTGTTGTTTTGTGTGTGATGGCATCGCGGCTCATATGACTTACGATGACTGTCACGATTGTGATGATATAGGTTTTCCCGCCCATTTTAACACTTTTGAACTCGCCATACCTTAGCCTACTATTTTTCCATAATAAACAAATCTTTATTGCTGGATTTCGTCCATTTAGATGTGGGTATTAATTGACTGATCCCAGTTACGGTTCCATCAATGCACTAATTACGGCCATATGGACTTTAAAAATCATAAGACAAGAATGTATTCTTTTCTTTACCTGCTGACCTGCGGATTTCTAAAAAGCTAAATCTAAAAGATTATGGGGGCTCTGCCCCCTAAAGCCATGTAGAGGCTATAATGCCCCCCAACCCCCATCTCCACCAATTTAAGAGTTTTTTTTTCCCAAAACGCTTGCCAATTACGCCAAAAGTCTGTTGAATATAGGTGTCATACGGTTAAAAACAATTTCCCCCCCCCCCCCCCATCATAAAAACCATGAAACAATAGACCGCTTCTGTAATGTATGAACATAATATGCGTATGACGTAAGACTCCCCGTTGCATTTAATAAGATGCATTTAATAAGATCATATATAAATGCGCCGGAGCTTGCGACCTAGTTACTATTTTTAAGCTTGCCAACAGGGAGTCTGACGTCATACGCATATTATTTGCATACATTACAGAAGCGGTCTATTGGCACTCTGCTGTGTATGCTTTGCCCCGTCACTGAAAATTGTAGACATGATATATCACACCACCCATCACCCCCCCCCCCCCCCCCCCCCCCCCCCCCCGCCCCACCACTACCCAATGGCAAGAAAAAGCAATGCATATGTCAGAAGCGGGGTGCGACATGATTCGGGGAAGCGGCGACGGTGAGCTATATCCGTTTCACACCACCCTCACCCTCCCCCACCCCACCCAATGGCAAGAAGAAATCAATGCATATGTCAGAAGCGGGGTGCGACATGATTCGGGGAAGCGGCGACGGTGGGCTACATCCGTTCGTAATAGCAATAGTGCAGAAGGATGCTATTCCTCAACGTTACCGGGCATGTTTCTTTGCCATAGTACGGATGGGTCCCGTCCACTCTATCAACGTTCTGTCATTTTCGGTGTCCCAGCGGAACCACTCGTTCGTGACGTTCATCCCGCGCACCTGTACAAACGAACGTGACATAAACAAAAAAAAACAAGAGTTGTTTAAAGAACCTACAGAATACAACGTACTTTGAAACTTATTCCACAATTGATAGGTCTGCCAACAAAATCCGTGGAAATGAACACAGTAGATATTTAAGGACTAATTTCTGATGCCAAATCTCACTTATCAGCCAGTTTACGCCCCACCCACATTTATGGTCAGGAATCGGCAGCGTGATTCACATGTGATTGACAATTAATTGGCTTACGTCATGACGCGTCATCTACAGAATTTAGGTCACTAGTCCCTTCTTTAGATGACGTCACATTTTGGCGAGTTAAAAGGGGCGTTCTCAGGACAATTAGATATTTAATAATTACCTCAAAATGTATTGATTTTATGAGAAATGACTGCCAAATTATTTTTCTTCGGAAAAAAATACGTATAGAGAGCCGAGTTGTCAAAATTAGGCCATCTAGACGCTGTAGTTCCTTAAAGGGTACTATCTAACTTTGGCAAACGAAAATTCAATAGCTGTCTTAACTAAAATTAAAAGCAATTCAGGAGCTGGTCTGTAAAGAAGATTATTACTTGAAAATACCCTTTATTTATGTTTGTTTGTTTGTTTGCTTTGTTTTGTTTTTGTTTGTTGTTTTTGTTTTGTTTGGGGGTGCTCTACGGGTTTGCATTATATTGTCTTTTCTTTTTTTGAGGGGGGGGGGGGGGGGGGCCAGAAGGAATTAGAAAGAGTAGCGAGTGATGAATACATGAACCTGCTAATAAGAAGAAGTCAGGACGATAGCTTCTGTCGAGACTGTGGTCTATAAAATATGTATTATTTTTATAATCGGGAATATTTAAGATAAAATCTGTGACAAGCAATGACATGAAGATATGAACTCAGGACATCCAGTAATCAAAAGGCTAGGATATCCTGGCCCCTGTTTAAAGTAGTACTGGGAATATGCATAATTCAATACAAAATGAAGGGTGTTTTAATTTCATTGTTATTTAATTGATTTATTGACCAACTGTTTGTTAATGGTATTCTTCTGGCGAAGGAATGATTATGATATATTTAAGCTCATGTGAAACGTACCGCTTGACACTGATCACTCTGTGGGAAAAGATAGAAATTGTCTTCAGTTGGGAGAACAATTTCTTGGTCGGGCGTAGTATCGTTTCGGCAGCAAAAGTCGATAACTGTGTTGCGGTAGTACCAGCCGGAAGGCACGTACCCACCATGATCGTTAGCGTTGTCATCGTCCTCATCGTCCACTTCACACGGCCTGTCTGAAAACCTGGTGATTCAAAAAGGGAAACCTATGATTAAAGGGCATCAAGCATCTTTAAAATTCCGAATAAGTGCAAGCGAATTCATGCATACGCATTTAAGCTTCCGTGAATAGACACAGAACTAAAGAACAGGCAACCGACACTTCCATACACGTAAAGCACCGATGCGGCACGCACGACTACGAGCGACTGTAACGTAGGACGCGCACACAATACATACACACATTATTACACGCGCGTGTTTCGTGTACGGTAAAACTTGCCAATTACACATCAAAACACGTGAAATTAAGAACAACAACAAACTTTCTAGATTGACTGCCATTTAACCACACACCCCCAAAACAACAACAACCACAACAGTTATCAAAACGCCGTCTCGATGTACAACATAGGCGTGCCCAGGGGTATGGGGGGGGGGGGGGGGGGGGGGAGGGGGTTTATGGGTTCCAAACCCCCATCCACCCCTTTGACGAGAAATTTGCTGTTTTTGCCCCTAATTGGGTGGGTGGGTGGGGGGGGGGGGGGTTATTTAAATTCCCTTTACCACTTTTGAAGGTGAATGCAGTAGTGGGAAATGCCCCACCCCCTAAACATGAAATTTGTACGCTCTTATTACCAACCATGTGAAAGAGTATAATTTTAGTCATATGGGATTATACAAATTTGGCCAAGAAACCGCCTACTATTTGATAATTTTGCAAAATTATAAATTGATCTACTGCGGATTGATACCGCCAACGCGGAATCGCACAAACGCTACGTGCAAATGAACGCATGCGTTACTCGAGCTTGTCGATATCTCCAGCCCAGCGCTAACGGCGCGGACAGGTGCGAATCGTGCGGTGGATATACACATTTCACGGGCGGGTATTGGATTTCTTCTATTGATTTGTCGGCTACTTTCCCAAAACTGGTATCGGGTCCGAGTCCACTTGTTAGTTTGTTGCGGTCTCGACCATCATAACCAATAGTCTCGGTCTCGAACATTTGTGGAGACGCACATCCCACCGCCCCCGCCCCTCCCTCGCTTACAAAACTCCCAGCCAGTCGTCTCTTTCTCGTAATCGAACATTTGTCGGTGAATCTCGGTCTGGGCCTCCAATTTCGTTACGACGGCCGCCGACACCCCCACACCCCTCCCCCAAATCAATCAACCTCACGTAATTGCGCGTGATGTCCCAAATAGTCGTATGTCAAAATCAATGGTAAATCTTTCGTATGAGTGATATTATGATAAATGTAACTTTGTTATGATATCTTACAAGTTTTGTCTACTAAATTATGTTTGACCTAAACTGTACTATATCCTATTAATGATACATTTCAGAGTACAGTGATTCTATCTGCATAATTATAGAGTAATTCGAGCGGCCTTTCATGGAAGTGAGCCCTCTACGTGCTAACGCAATGACTGGGGGGGGGGGGGGGGGGGCTTCTCTACCATATTTGGCATCCGCGCGCGCCCTTTTCTCCCTGTCCCGCGGCAGAGTATGCACAGCATTGGCCTACTTCCTTATTGCGCGCAGTACGCGCGCGCTGTAACTGGGGGGCTATGGGGGGCTTCCATGTATACAAATCCTCCAAACCGAATACCTCTATACTCACCTGGGGGACAGCTCCCGTATTTGAAGAGGCAGTAGGCGCCAGGTGGCCATTGTGTCCATTGCGATGGGAACCACGACCAGAACCAATTCAATGATTCAACACTTTGCGTCTTCATGCAGAATGTTTGCATCATGTCGTTCGTGCTATTCCATTCCCCGTCGAGATGGAGAGGGTCGGCGCTCCACTGGTTGCTGCTGTTATCGTTCTCCGTGTCCTGGAGCCGCCAGCCCTCATCCCAGATGAACTGGCTGTTGGGACAGCCCGTTCGAGGCTTCGGCAAACCATATGTACCGTGCGGCCAGGTCGGAGCGGCGGCGTCTACAGAACGATCTGCGGGATGGGTGGTAGTAAAAGAGACAAACAAAATTTGATAACAACAAGTTATCCGCAGGTCTGTAGCCAGAATTTGTCAAGGAGGAGGGGGGGGGGGGGGGGGGGGGTCGTGTAATTTAACAAACATGGCCCGAGACCCAATCGTGGCCGAGACACAGAGACCTTTGTGATTTTGGGTGGGGGTGCGAAGTGCGATCACACCCAAGGCACCACTGGCTATGGGCCTGTATATAATACGAGATAATTGAAAAAAAACATAAAGAGCCGTATTAAGTGGTCTGTAGGTCTTTTTATGTTATCTTCCTATATACTTGAAGTTAAAGGTACAGTTTTTGTTTAAAGGGCGCTTCAAGAAATAGTTCAGATGAGTTAATGAACAACTACAAAGTGTACAACTTTAAAGAGTACAGTATTTCAATGACAGAAAAGACTTTATTTGATCAAAATCGGTTATGAAATAGCTGCAATATCCACAAATATATTCCTCCAGATTGAAGGGATCTAGTAACTTTGTTGACATGTGCAAAAAGTGATGAATGGTTGATGCAATGTATATTGTTGTTATCTCATATGTCCACAGGGTATTGTGTGAAAATTTCAAGTCAAATTGACATTGCATGGCCAAGTAATGAGCGAAAATGCAAAGTGGTATTCACTAACTCACTGTGTACACGTTTCAAAA
>JBAMJV010013612.1:0-12662 GCA_037951105.1 Echinarachnius parma | reverse complement strand
AATTTTATTAACTTAAATTATCATTTCAAAACGAAAAAAGGAAAGGAAAACTGAATATCCATTTACTGTTTACCAACAGGAACCCGTGGTACCTGGCTTAAGTTTTTGTTTATATGTGGTATGGATAGAGAGTGTGCAGTGTTTACCCAGGTTGGTTCGTCTTTTGTACAAAAAATCGAATAGCTTGAAATGACGGACAATTTACTCAAATGGCACATCACATATTTAAACTTTCTACCTAACTTCAATTTCTCAGAAGTTCTTTCAGTCCTAAATTTATTTTCTTTGGACACATAGCCTCGGGAGCCAACTTCAAGGCAAGGGTAATATGAATAAAATATGTTTATTCTTTTATTTTGCAGGAATATTTTGGGTGTGTGTTGTGGCATGCATCCTCTACGTTGCCATTGGAATCCCAGTCCTCATCAGTTTTCAGTCCACTGGAAATAGCATCAGCGGTGAGTTACATTTACCTATCATTTGCAAAAGTTTAAGACCACCCTTCCCAAAATGCAATAACTCAAAGAAAAACAAATATAAACATATTTATTTTTCAGACATACTTTTATTTTCAACGCATAACCTTTTGTATCCACTTGAAGAGCAGTTCAAGTGTGATACAAAGTTATGCGTTGAAAATAAAAGTATGTCTGAAAAATAAATATGTTTAAATTTGTTTTTTCTTTGAGTTATTGCATTTTGGAAGGGTGGTCCTTAAACTTTTGCAAATGATGGTAGTACCATAACCGGGGTGACTTTGGCTAATTTTTGAGAAGGGTGTATTTTCATCAAGCCTCACTTTTTTGAACAAATTTATTATTGATTTAAATAGTACTCTAATAGTTGCTGCTAGTAAATTCGCAATTATTATTGAACTTTCAAGGACAATCTAGTTTATTGATTATGTAAAGACTGTGATTTCATACCAAGGAGCCTTACAGGAGTATTTTGAAACTGATGGAGATGCAAAGGGTGAAATTTAACAACTTTTTAATATCTGCTCACTGGCCTGACTATATACTACTCCAACCTGTTAGTCCCAAGGATTCATTTTCGTGCTGCTACATACTATTTTCTCATCTTTATGTTGAACTACCTCACTATTCGGACCTCATCATTTTGAATCCTTTGTAACCAGTTAACCTTTTGTACCAGTCACAATGCCAGATCTCAGATCTCAAACTCAACAAAGGAGAAATCCAATACTCCATTGTCCAGGAAGTCATCAAAGACCTGTTAAAGAGTGGATCTCTCATTTATCTCGTGGAGAATGCGGTGGACAAGAAAATCACATCAATGGCTGAAACATTGAAAAACAAGAGGCTATGATCATGGACCTGCAAACTGAGAATAACCAGATTAAAAAAGAAATCAACAACCTGAACCAGTCAACAAGCAGACACAATGACCAACTTAGCGGCATCGACCTGAAACTGAATGCTGAGGAGCAGTACTCGAGAAGGAATTGTCTGCGACTATTCGGCTGTCCTGAGGAGAACAAAGAAAACACCGACACCATTGTTCTCGAAGTGAGTGAGGGAGACTCTGCAGATAGAGCTGTCAATAGAGATATTGAAAGAAGCCACCGAGTGGGGCAGAAGAAGGAGATTTCGCAGAGAAGGGGCTAGACCGAGGGGCATCATAGTGAAGCTGAAATCGTACAGAAAGCGCGAGGAGATTATCAAGAACAGACGGAAGTTGAAAGGAACAAAGATAGTGATAGTGAAGATCTGACCGCAAAAACCAAGCTCTGCTGAATGAAGCAAGAAAACACAGCAAAGTTGAGACAGCTTGGAGCAAAGATGGACGAATCATTGCTCTGTTGAAAGGAACAAAAACTCGACAAAACTCATCAGATCAACCGATGATCTCAAATCCCTTTGAAACTGCTAGTTGTATTTTTACTTTCTCCTGTGAGGAACTCCATTTTACAGTATATTTTTGTAGTAACGAACCCTACATCAGCTAGCTGATGTTTGATTGTGTTTAATTTGCTATCTGATTTTGCCCTTTGTGTTTGTTTGTATGTGAGTGTTTGGTGAAAAATGCCTGTAGAGAAGATTATGTTAATTTGATGTCATCGTTAGAAAATTTGTCTGCTGTATTTGATATTTTATCTCCACCAAATAATAATCTTGGTTCATGTAATTCCTATACCCCGGAAGATTCATGATTTTAAAGAAGAGTTGCGCTCCTCTGGAAATATACAACATTCCAGCTTTTCTACCATTCATTTTAATTGTAGGAGTTTAAGAGCAAATTATGATAATTTAATGTCTGTTCTTTCGAGCCTTGATATGCAATTTTGTACTATTGGTATTACAGAAACTTGGTTAAATTAATGCAAATCCTTTATATAATATTGATAATTACACTTTTTTTGCACATGGAAGAGAAAATCAAAGAGGTGGTGGAGTTGGCATGTATGTACGAAATGATTTAAATTGTACTGCTAGAAGCGATTTGGACATAAACACAGCATTTATTGAATCTCTATTTCTAGAAATTACTAATTTTAATAAAAATGTGATTGTTGGTGTTATTTATCGACCTCCAAATCAATCATTGCCATTATTTTTTGATAAAATTGGTGAAATTTTAAATCTTGTAAATAATGAAAATAAATATTTATATATTTTAGGTGATTTTAATCTTAATTTATTAGAAGTGTCTTCTTGCCAAAATGTGAATAATTTTTTAGATATTTGTATGTTGAATTCATTATACCCCCTTATTTATATACCAACACGTGTAACAGGTACCTCTGCATCTTTGTTAGATAATGTATTTACAAATGTTCTTAACGAAACATATTCGGGTGTTTTATTAACAGATGTCAGTGATCATTTCCCTGTGTATGCTATATCTGAATTATATGTTCAAAGTGTACCTAAGACTAAATCTTTTAGTAAACGTGAAATAAATCAGGAAAATATTGGATGTTTTGTACATGAAATCCAAAATGCTTCTTGGACTTTGAATACTTCAGATGCAAACAAAGCATATGATTATTTTTTGTATAAGTTTCTCACAATATACGATGAATGTTTCCCTATTAAAGTTATCAATGTTAATAGTAAGTACAATAATAATCCATGGTTTAATAATAATCTTCGTAAAATTAGTAAGAAAAAACATTTATTGTATAAGAAATATTTGAAAAATAAAACAGATTATAGATGGGATAAATATAAAAAATGTAGAAACAAGGTTAATGAACAAATTAAACGAAAAAGAAATAAGTATTTTATAATGAAATTTGAATCGGCTATGGGAAATATAAAATCAATGTGGAAACTTATTAATAATATATTGGGATCAGGATCTAAATCTAAAGTGTTGCCAAATTCAATGACGTGCAATAATGAAACTATCATAGGGAAAGATGCAATCACAAATACGTTTAATAAGTATTTTATTGAAGTGGGTCCTAAATTAGCCTCTTCGTGCAATAATAATGGAAATTTTATGCAATATATTGAAAGAAATGATAGTACTGCTTTTTTTAAACCTTGTACTTTAAAAGAAATTATTAATATAACATGCAATTTTAAAAATGGAAAAAGTCCAGGTTTTGATGGGGTTGATATTGCCCTTATAAAAAAAGTTATTCATATTATTTGTGTTCCATTATGTGCAATAATAAATTTATCCATAGAGACAGGCATAGTTCCGGATAAAATTAAGATTGCTAAAGTTATTCCTGTGTATAAAAAAGGTGTTAAAGAAAATATGTCAAATTATCGACCCATATCTGTGTTGCCTGCTTTCTCAAAAATATTTGAAAAAGTTATACATGTGAGATTATATGAATTTTTAGAAAATTGTAATATTATCACAAATAATCAATATGGATTTAGACCAGGGCACTCCACATCCTCAGCTTTAATTGAATTTATGAACAAAGTTTTGACAGCATTAGAAAATAAAGAAACTATAATTGGACTCTTTCTAGATCTGAGTAAAGCGTTCGATTCCTTGGATCATAAAATATTACTCTCTAAATTACACAGTTATGGAATAAGAGGAGTCACATGGAAATGGTTTTATAATTATTTACATGATCGACAACAGTACGTGGAATTAGACAATATTAAATCTGAGTTTATGACTGTTAGATGTGGAGTGCCTCAGGGCTCAATACTTGGTCCCTTATTATTTATTGTTTATATTAATGATATGTGCAATATTTCAGATGTTTTAAATTGTATTCTTTTTGCAGATGATACCAGTGTTTTTATGTCACATAAGGACGTGCAATATTTACAAAATTACTTTAATGATGAAATTGATAAACTTATAGATTGGTTATCAAATAATAAATTAGTCTTGAATTTGGATAAGACAAACTTTATGGTTTTTACAAATATGCAGGTAGACAAAAATAATATTGTTGTTAAAATTAAAGACACTGAAATAAAACGAGTAAATAGCCTAAAGTTTTTGGGAATAATGATAGATGATAAACTTACATGGAATGAGCACACAGGTGTTATCTGCAATACACTGTCAAAAAATATTGGAATTATGAATAATTTAAGATTTTTACCTAAAGAAGTTTTATTAATGTTGTACAATACACTGGTATCACCTTATTTGAATTATTGCATCATGATATGGGCGAATTCTAGTAACCAAAATATGAATAGATTATTTAAATTACAGAAACGAGCTATTTGAATTATTTCCCACAGTTCGTACTTGGCTCACACTGCACCTTTATTCTCTTGCCTCAATATTTTAAATATTTATAAATTATATGAATTCCAGTGTGCAATATTTATGTATATGTGTCATAAGAATGTACTTCCCCGGTCTCTTTTGATGTATTTTGATGTAAATTCAACTGTGCATAATTATGAAACTCGCAGTGCTAATAATTATCGTCTACCTCTTATAAGGACTTCAGCTTTTCAAAAATCTATATTTTTTAATGGTCCAAACATATGGAATGAAATACCAAATGATATAAAGTCTAGTTTATCTTTGAATGTTTTTAAGAAAAAGTATAAACAACTTTTACTTGGAAATTCAACTGTGCAATAATCATACTGTTTACAGGCATATGTGTGTGTGTGTGTGTGTGTGTGTGTGTGTTTTGTGAATTTGAGTATGACAGGGCAATTATCGTGTAATCTTTTTTTTTTTTAATGTTTTTACTGAGGTGATAGTTTTATGAAGGATGCAGCTTTTATATAAGGCTCTGCCTTTCTGCTGCATCTCTTTGCATTTTCATTGTTTTTTGTTTGTGTATAGTATTCCTATTTATTGTTTGTATTTTATATGTATGTTTTTATGGAAATGCTGAATAAATTGAAATGAAATGAAAAATGTACAAAAATCAGAAATTTGTTCTAAAAAGTGAGGCTTAATGAAAATATATCCTTCTCAAAAAGTGGCCAAAGTCATCCGGTTTACGGTATGAAAAACATAAGTAATTATTAAGTCATTTATTTGTTTGCAAGAAGTTTAAGTTCCTTTCGCAAAACATATAATATTCAAAGGATGATAGTTTCACTTCCTTTGTATTTTATTTTAAAAAATAAAAAAAATAGTGGAATGTCAATGTTCATATCATGAATGAATGAATTGTATAGTATTACAATCTCACTTTTGCTATGAACTTATTTCTGTTGTTCTCTCTCTCTGCAATTCAGGATTTCAGTTTTAAAAATACATGAATGTTTAGCCCCTTTAAACAATATTTTTATATATTTTTAAAATCTCAATTTTCCAGTATTAGAACCTTTCTCCAACCCAGATATTTGGTTTCATTGCAGTGGACAGCCATGGCACCAGAAAAGTAGCCCTAGAAAACAAGATTTTGTTTGTACACTTACTATTTTTAATCTTCATTTTTCTTTATTTGAACTTTTCTCCAACCCAGGTATTTGGCTTCATTGCGGTGGCCAGCTATGGCGTCGGGATTTGGTACTCTTTCAAGAGGTATCAAGAAAATAAGAAGAGGCAAAAGTCCGACAACCAGTATGCAGTGGACTACTAATGATTAGCGGGGATGATATCACCTGCATACAAATTTGATAATGTATTAACCAGTGTAATTACATGACTGGAGCCAAATTGGATAGTCAGAAGAAGACTGGAAGTTGACCATCTGTTTTATCTTCTTACAAGAACATTGCATGAGTGCCCATTGTTGTAATCATGTGACTGCTCATATTTTGATCATGTGACATTTGCTGCAATTATGTTACTGCCAGTTTAATCATACAAAATAATGTGACTGCGAGTTTGAGTTGCCTTCTACTGTAATCATGTGACTGCTTGTAGTTAGATCATGTGACACATCTGCTGCAATCATGTGACTGCCAGTTTAATTATAGGTTTTCCTATTCATTTTAACACTTTTGTCATTCAATTTCATTAATTTGTAGTTCAATTTCGTCCCTAGAAACCAACAGACCGTGAATCCCAACTTCAATTTCGTCAATGATCAATCTGATTCATCATTTGTCAATCAATTTCAAACACTTCGCATTCAAAATCGTCAATTGGCATTGGAATACGTCTCCGCCGCTGAACGAGTGGTGAATGTAAAGATCAAATTCGTCTTTGTTCAACCAATTTCGTGATTTTGTCATTCAAATTCGTCGCATGGTATAGCCTTATATGCCTGTCTGTGTCATGACTATGTAGATGGTATAGGTGGTTAGATGGGTATGTATGTGTGTGTATGTGTGTGTGTGCGTGTGTGTGTACATAATATTTAATATTGTTTTATATAATTTCTATGTATGTCTTGAATAAGAATTTAATGCAATTTGTTGTAAACGTGCTTGTGTGCGTGTTGGTGTGCATGTGTGCAAATGTATGTGAGTGTGTGCGTGTGTTTTGTGCGTGTGAGTTTGTTTTTTCGAGTGTATACATGTGTGTGTTACCCCCTAAATGATTAATGTTACAATTTACAATTACATCAAGACAATATAAAACAGAACATTACAGTGTAAATACATAGGACGAATTTGAATAGAGTTTTAATGAAATTCATTGCCAATTGACGAAATTGCTTCGCTTTTATTTGTTCAGCAACTGTGACCGACGAATTTGATTTGCAATTGACGAAAATGTGTGACTAATGACTAAATTGTGTGGTCTTTGTGTTAAATTGATTGACGAAAAACGAAATTGAAGTTAGGATTTCTGCTCTAGTGGTTCCTCCGGACGAATTTGAATGACAAATTAATGAAATTGAATGACAAAAGTGTTAAAATGAATGGGAAAACCTATATTACAAAATAACTGCTATTTTGATCATGTTACCTCAGATGTAATCATGTGACTGCACTAGTTTGACCATATGACCTCTGCTGCAATCAATTGACAGCCAGATAAATCCAATGAATTACCTTTTAGCGATTCAATTACTTTTACAGTTAAAAATTTTAATTATGATTCACAATTGCATGCATTCTAGAGTCATTTGATATGACAGACATAGTCTAAATATTGTCTTTTCGATTAGAGAATGGCAACAAATTGCAACTGTATGTTAAAAACTCCTTTGAGAGATGATTTGGCTTTGTGATATGATGCCTGATTGTTAAATACCTTCAAAATAGTTGCCATCTTCAATCCTTTATTCAGAGATTTGATTGTACATAATTCATAGTTTAGGATTTAGATTAAATAAAATTTCATAATTCATATGTATTTGAAATGAATTACCATTGTGTGCCAAAGTCTCATGATGGGAAATCAAGTTTTATTGTAAAAGAAGATACAAAATATGATAAAGGAACAATATTTTTACCAACAAAATTTCTTGATGTTTTGTAAACTGGGCCCCCTGAAAAAAAAGTACAAAATCACTGATTGGGCTACCCTGTTTAAAAAAACAAAATGTTATTTAAACACAAATTAATTAAAACAATGAATTGATTTAATAAATAACAAAATGTAATTTTCATAATTTTGTTATGTGAAGCACATACTATTTTAATTTCAATTTATGGGGTAGTTCGCATTGTATTCACTATTTATTATCTATGCCTTCTATACACAAAACCAAATTGCTAATTTTTTTTATAATAATGACCAATTAAGAAAGTCTTTACATGATGTTACATGAGAAATAACCCATAATATGCTCAAACAAAATTCCTCAATTACAAAATAATGATTAGATTAAGCTCATTAAATAGGCACTTTGGGAGCAAGTTAGGGCATGAAAGTTATTGGGTTTATTGATATGTTCTTTATTTATTATTCATTATCATATGATTCATTGTCATTGTCATTGAAATCAAGATAATGCTAAAATTATTACTAATTGTAAACCCCTGGAAATGATCAATGGTAGGACACTGTTCGGCGATATATTCTGTGCATGTATCATATAGTTTGATTTTTGTGTGAAAAGGTGTATGTTTCCATAGTTACTTACATATCTAAAATTTTACGATTCCTGAAGGTTTGTTGCAAGATTCTTGTCGATGTTGTATTTTAATGATCACCGTATTGTGTCTCTTATTACCTCAATTGTCTGAATTATGGTATATGGTTTTGTAAACAAGTTTTGGTATCACTTTACAACAAGGTATGTGTTTACTGTTATAATTGTATCAATTGGCATCCATTGTTATATATATTTGCATACAAGGTCATCAGTTTGGATAACTTTCTTTATTTTTGCATTTTCATTTTTCCGAAGTCATTGTTCACTTCTTATTAAATTTGCCATGCTTCCATTACATCAGTATTTGTGCCTCTGTGCATCACTAATTGAGCACTATGTAACAGTTAACATAATTTTGTCTACTTCAAATCGTATAATCGTAAGGAAAACTTGTTATAATATACTGTCTCGTGAACAATTGTGCCTACTATTAACATGGTCACTAAATTTGGTCAACAGCACAACCTGTCCCGTTTGTTTCTGTGGATTTTGTGATCCATTTGATTATTTTTACTCTTTGAACAACTCAATTTCAATGACTGAAATGACAACTCAGTTTAAACATAGTGAACAAGTAATATTCTGAGCAATGTACTATTCATCACATTCTTAGAAATTGGATAGAAATTGTACAAGATATAATAAATGTTTGAAATTAAATATCTATAGACACTATTTTCTTACTTTTGGAAAGTATTTTGCAGGACATTCCTTATGATAATATGCATGAAGTTATATAAAATGGTTGAGCTGTTCTTTAGTCACATATATAGTTTGAATTTCACAATCAAATATTGAATAAAATGTACATTGTCACCATATGTATTTACTTTAAAAGTCGGTGAATAGTAGTTATTCAAATTCAGACTGGGTGTATACAATTAAGTGAGACATATAATCATCAGCCATTTTACAATGAGATGATTTATCAATATTTAGCACTGTAAAATACATTAAGATTATTCATAGACAGTATTAAACAGGCCTTATTTTGGGGTCTGATATGTACAGTATATTTAGTGAATTTGACAATCTGTTCTCATTTGTATGATGAAAATTAACAGTTAAATCAAGGCCAGAATGCTTTGAATAGCATAACAAATTATGCATTTAACCCAGTAAAAATGGTTTGAATTGGGTGTTGAACTTTCATAATCTGACAAAAGGAAGCAACTGACAATTGGTAGTTTTCTTGTAAATGAGGAGTTTTATATATGATATTTGTGCAGTTACTTCTCTTGACCTATTAATTTCTCATAAATGGATTGTCAGGTGACTTTAATTTGCTCACCATTGTGTAGAGCATATAGCTCAATTTCCCCAAAACAAGTAAAAAGACTATCCATAAAATTGTCAGTTGCTTCCTTTTGTCAGATTACGGCAGCATAGACTCTGCCCAAATATTTCAGGATACTAGTTCTGTATGGGTTAATTTGAAAATGTGGAACTCTTGTGTGACATTATTTACCAAAGAGCATAACAAAACACATCAATGGTGTACCAAAGAAAGTGTGAAAAATTGAACCAGAACATGTCAAATGATGTTTAATATCATTACAAAAATGTTTTAAAAAGTGATGTGATATGTATGTGTTTCATATTTCACAAATCATATAGTATAGTATAGTAAACAAATATACCATGCACTGAGAGCCTCTAGTTGAAATTATGGATTCCGAGGTGACAGGAAAAGCACTATGTTCTGAGGGCCGTAGACCCGAAGAACATAGTGCTTTTTCTGTCACCGAGGAATCCATAATTTCACTAGTGGCTCGAAATAGTGCATGATATATTTGTTTTATATCCTTCGCATAATCATAATCATCGCAAAAATAAATGATTTCAATTAAATTAAAGAAAAATATAAAGAAAACCAAAACATTGATCATGGAACCATCACTGCACTGACTATGTTCTGTTTGTGACACTGACCCCCTTTGCGCAATAGACCTAGCGCATTAACAACTAATGCCTACCCAAATGCAAAACGCGCGCATCAAAGTGAGTAATTAACCTGCTTTAAATACTACACACGTGTAATTGTATGGAGAAAATAGTTATTCGTATATTACACATACAGCTAGTGCAGTGCACACCGCGGCCGATTGTTAAATGACGAATTAGTGTCACGACCACAGAAGGACAACGATGCACTATGTGCACCATTGTCGTAATTTTAAAATTCGAATACCGCTACGTTATACATGAAATGCATCTCTAGAATATTCTTTTGAACTTATTGATATTCACGGGTGAAAATGTGCTGTATTTCTTTTTAAATAACTCTTTGAGAAATCTCGTCGAGCATCTTTCGCAAGCTAAAACAATACCTCTGCTCGCAGGGAAGATTTATAACACGCATCTCTATGGGCTCAATATGATCATCCGGCGTCTATGACGTCATTCATGGAATAGCATTTACTATTCCATGAATGACGTCACGCATAGCACATTTTTCTCCATGGGCATAACTATGTTTGGTCACATGACGCTATGTAGACCAATCACTGAACAGGATTTCATTCATGTAGGATATAATTTAGTATCATATATCCATGTACAAAGTGTTTTTTATGGTGTAGAAAAAACAAAGAATTTTAAGATAATGTCTCTATTGACCTAACTATAATTAATAAAGTAACTATTTATGTACAATGGTATTTTGTAACAAATTAATTGTCGGTGCTATCATAATAATGGTGGCTTCTGACATATATGATTCTTTAAAAAGTGTAAGTAATGTTTTTTAAAAATATGGGTATACTTCAGTGCAACCTCAATATAAAGCGCTCAGGGGGGTGTTGCATAAAGAGTTGCGATTAATTGCAAGTCAGAAAATGCGCCTGAATGCGCAAATCTCATTGGCTCAAATGCGCATATTTTCTGACTTGCGATTGATTGCAACTCTTCATGCAACACCCCCATGCTGCAACAAAACCCTCTTAAAACAAGGTCATTTCGCTGGTTATATACCTATAACAAAGTACCTGATAAAATAAGGTAATTAGTAGGCCTATAGTCCCAAGTTTTTCGTTATTTGTTATAATGTGGTTCTCTAGCTTGGTGGAATACAAAGAATTCAAGTTTGGTCTTCCTATTACAAGGTGATTAAATAAAAGGTGCCTAGATAAAGGGTGCCTAAATAAAGGGTGCCTAGATAAAGCGTGCCTGAATAAAGGGTGCCTATGTAGAGGGTGCCTAAATAAAAGGTGCCTAGATAAAGGGTGCCTGAATAAAGGGTGCCTAGATAAAGGGTGCCTGAATAAAGGGTGCCTATGTAGAGGGTGCCTAAATAAAGGGTGCCTAGATAAAGGGTGCCTGAATAAAGGGTGCCTAGATAAAGGGTGCCTGAATAAAGGGTGCCTATGTAGAGGGTGCCTAAATAAAGGGTGCCTAGATAAAGGGTGCCTGAATAAAAGGTGCCTATGTAAAGGGTGCCTGAATATTTAAATCTGTTAGATGGATCATGAGCTAATGACCCATTTGATAAAGAAAAATTTATTTTGATATCTTTTTTTGGCACTGTGGTCACTTATACTCATTTCACTGTATGGTAAATTTTACTTTAAAAAGATCATGAAGTCTGCATAACTCCTGATTTTTAAAGAGGATTTAATTTGTATTCACATGTACATGTGTGATATGTAAGGCGCTGGTCACTTTTGCCCATTTCACTGCGTGATATAAGCAAATGAAAACAATCATGAGTGTTATTCTTGGGACCTATTGCATGAAGTGTTTTGATCAATTGCAAAGTTGCAAGTCAGAAAAACATGCATTTCAGCCAACAAAATTGACTTGCTTATGTAGACACATTTGCAGAATTTGCCATTTATCACATCTTTTTATGCAACAGGCTCCAGATCAGTATATATTTGTGTGTATTTACAATTCAAAGTTGTCCCATATTATGGAAACTGTTATATTCTGTAGAACAGTAATGCATGCCTTCATTGTAATTGTGATGCATTTTATTATACATAGTGTATTTGTATGTAGATATTTCAATCATGTGATTCAATTTGTCAGTTTTATGAATTAAAAACATATTTTGTCACTGAATGATAAACACTATGAATGCATTTGAATGCCTTTGATTGTGCTTCAATATGAAATGGTTAGGGGTAGGGGATATGAATGAATGATCTATAGCCTTCCGGCTACGTTATATTCATATGAAACGCGGAGTCACAAATCTTAATACTTGTAGATTTGGATGATAAGTACTGGCTGAATGTGATGTAGG
>JBAMJV010013611.1:0-38528 GCA_037951105.1 Echinarachnius parma | reverse complement strand
ATATTGATATAATTAATTTCTAGTTATGTTTTCCAGTATCATAAAGTTACAAAAAAATACCTTGTGTTTTTGCCCATATCCATTTAAATTTTTGCCTACGCCACCAGTGGCGGGGACCAGCATGCCCGATATTCAATTCCAGACTTTAGTCAACATTTTAGCAGTTAAATAGTTTTTTGGCTTAAAGGAACTAAAGAATACAACGCATTTTTGGCACTTAATCCATAGTTGATGACTTGTAAACTAGGTCTGCAGAAAAGAAAAATCCATGAAAATAAAACACAGTAGTGATTTTTAGGCTAATCTTCTGATGCCATATCTCACTTAGCAGCCAGTTTTAGGGTCCAAAATCAGCAGCGTGATTGACATGTGATTGACAATTCATCGGCTTACGTCATCTAGAGAATTTAGAGAGACGTCGTGTACAGAGACTATGGGGCGAAGTTCTTTAGATGACGTCACACCAATTTTGGCGATTTAAAAGGGGCGTTCCCAGGACAATTAGATATGTATTAATTACACCATAATTGATTGATTTCATGGAAAATGACTGCCAAATCCTTTTTCTTGAGGAAAAAATTACTTATAGAGAGCCTAATTGTGAAAATTAGGCCATCTAGACGCTGTAGTTCCATTAAGTAAATTACCTAGCCAACTAATTCAACGACTGAAAAATCTTACCAACATTTTTTGTCAAAAG
The DNA here is from genome assembly GCA_037951105.1 of Echinarachnius parma. Lineage (NCBI taxonomy): Eukaryota > Metazoa > Echinodermata > Echinoidea > Clypeasteroida > Echinarachniidae > Echinarachnius > Echinarachnius parma. The sequence continues at coordinate 37,828 of JBAMJV010013611.1, read as the reverse complement.
TGAAAGTATTGAAAATGATTTAATAATGATTTAATACACTACTCAGCCAAGCAAAATGCAAAAATACATATTTTTTGTTTACTTGATCTAAGTATTGCCTAGAATACCAGCCCATGATTAAACAAAAAAATAAGAAATTTGAAGATTCGCCGGTACGTAATGTCACCGACGATTTGTTTTGGAGGGGGGGGGGGGGGGGGGGAGGGGGGTGTGGCAAGCGTAGGAAGTAGTTGAGTCGGGAGTGGAGGCAAAAACGACTACAATGAAACTTATACCGGGGCCTTATTTGTTAAAGATCGGTGACAAAAATGCCGCCATATACTGGGACACCACTGGTGGGGCAAGGAGGGCAGATTCATATTTTGATGATCAAGGTGTAAGGCAAGCATGGGGGGACAAGTCTTTGTGTAGAAGAAGTGGCTCTAGAAGGGGTGCAAATGCCCCCATGCCCCCCCCCCCCCCCCGGGTGCCGCCATGGGGACGCCACTGGGTAAGCAGGCAGTGTCAAATTTTTGGTTAACGAGGGGTAAAGCATAGCATGGGGTACAAGACTTAGTGTTGGAGGCGGGCTTTTTCAAGTGGGGGGGGGGGGGGGGGGTGAATGGAAATTCCCCGATGTCCCTCTTGGTGCCTCGATTGGACGCCAAATGTTGGTTATTGAGGGGTAAGGAAAAGCATAGAGTAAAAGGCTTTGTGTTGGAGGGGGGCTTTTTGAGGGGGGAGGGGCAAATGACCCCATGCCCCCCCCCCCCCCCCCGGTGCCACTATTGGACAACACTGGGGTAAGAGGGACAGGGCCAAGTTTGCTTATCAAGGGACAAGGCATATTATTTGATGCACTCTCCGGCCTCTGTGTCTGAAATAACAAACTATTATCGATGTCTGCGCCAAATTCCTGGCCAGCATGTTTAATAATAATAGAATGCATTTTTATAGCGCTTAATACAGGGTTTTTAGGCGCTGTACCATTATTGTTACCCCAGGCTTGGTCATCAGTTTAGTTCGCTAATAGCTGATTTCAAACAAGAGAAGAACCGGTGGCTAGATTAGACTGTCGTATATCAAATCATCCTTATATGTTTTGGTTTTAAAATGTAATGAAAACATTTTGATTTTGTCTTGCAGCAAGAGGAGCCTGTTTATAATCTCAATGTTGTGTTATCTTTCAGATAGAAAAAAAACCTTCACATACTTATACCAAAAATCAGAAAAGGGAGCACGCTTACTAGTTTAATACGCAATATACATAATTGTGCAAGTCTGAGTACTATAATCAAATTTGTCGCACTGCACTTGTAATTCTGAATTTCTTGTATATTAACGCAGTAACCCCATTTGGACTCTCTTCTACCCAATCGATGAAATACAAATACTGTTGCGTTGAAATAACAAAACCAACAAGGTTTACACAAAGTGATTCACAATATAAAGACACCATGGATAAACAAACAAAATTAAGTAGTATTTTGGGTAAACTATAGCACATTTTCGCTAGGTGTGTGAAAAACGAGATTCTTGCCTATTTTATTTCCTTTCCTCCGCGAGAAGTAAGCGACCAACATCGTGTCGTTGAGTGCGCCCTGTCAATTGATCGCGCACTTGAGCTAACAAATCTGGGTCCAGTGCAGCAGAAAGACTTACAATCGATTGTAAAGTTGCAAGTCAGAAAATTTGCGCATTTGAACCAATCAGATGTGCGCATTTAGTCACGTGATCGGACTGACAATTTAAAGGCAACTTTGCAATCGATTGCATCTCTTTATGCAACCCCCTGCATGGTATTATAGGAGCATAGGAAATTCAAGGGAAAGTGCGATGTAATGTATACGTGTCCGGTCCATAGTGAACGCACGTGGTCGCTCGCGCGCGCGAAAAATTACAACCACGAAGACAGCCCAGGTATAGTGGGCTAGGTGTGTAATATTTGAAACCTTCTGACTACTACCCGAGCCGAGATAATTGACACTTATCAGCTTACCTTGGGGTGGGCGCAAAACCTCCAGCATTGATCGTATATAAAAGCCTTTAAACAAGACACAAAATTAATTGAAACAAATCAAATATCCATTCGGGTAATCGATAGCACATTAAGTTGATCGGTATAGTTTGGATTCCATCATGAATCAGCAACTTTCCATGTTATCCTTATTCAATGGTTTGATTTAACACTAACACAACACAAACGTAAGCCCCGAAATAATTCATCATAATTGCTTTAATATGCAAGAACTTTGTAAAAATTGTGTAACAGTCTAGACGAAAGTGTTTATGTGACTGTTACGTAACTATTGAGTACAAATGTGAGTTGCCCATTACTTCATGACTGACTGAGCACAGATTAAAGACAAAATTACCAAAATTAAGAAATTAAAAAAATGTAATACATGTCTGTAAATGTTTTTTAAACAGCAGACGTGGTTGAATGCATTGATTAGAATATAATTTTGTATGAAAAAAGGCAGTTGTCTAAATTGTCTTAAATGTCTAAATTATTTATAAACCCAAGTGACCGTTCAAAGTTAAACAGTGTTCATATGTTACCTACGAATACATTACACAATTAAGTGTAGCTATCGCGTAACGTGCTTACTACTGAAGATATGAACATAGCAAACACATCAATTGCATTAGTTAAACAATTGCCAGCGGGAACCTTGTGGGATCCTGTATTAACTCTATGGAGATTGTAACATCAAGTAGGGAACAGGTTAATCTATTGCCTGCGGGGTTTGGGTGGGTCATGTGAAGGGATCTAGTAACTTTGTTGACATGTTCAAACTAGTGATGAATGGTTGATAAAAAGTGTATTGTTATGGTCTGATATGTCCACAAGGTAATGTGTGAACATTTCACGTTAAATGATGTTATATGGCTGAGTAATGAGCATAAACGTGATATTCCCTAACTCATTGCACTGATTTTGTCAACGGTTATGACTATCCAGTGGATAGTTTATAATCCAAACTCTTCAATCATAAATATATTTTCAACGAAAGGGAAATTTGAAAAACCGTAACCGGCTCCATGCTTCTATTGGTAATACGGATACAACACAGTATATGAGAGAACCACTAGATCTAAACTAATTTGTTGTGGATTTGGAAAATGTTACTGGATCCCTTTAACTATAAAGGTTTGCAGAAGCTAGCAGGGAACAGGTTAACCCAATGACTCCAGGAACCTGATGGGTCCTGTATTAACTTTATAGGTTTGTAGAATCCAGTAGGGAACAGTTTAATCAATTACCCACGTGAAACGGACGTGAGGCAGACAATAGAACTAAAAATGCTGCTGGGAGAGGGGGATGATATAATTACATAACCTTAACAACCTTAAAGGGATCTGGTAACATTGTCCAAATCCACTGACCCAGAACTCTATAGTGGTTCTATCGTACCTTGTTGTATTCGTATTTTTCAATAGAAGCATGGAAGCAGGTTTTGGCTTTTCGAATTTCCCTTTCGCAAAATAGATATTTACGAGTGAAGGGTTCGGATTTTCAATTATCCACTGGATAGTTATAACCATTTACAAATTCGTGTATATATCAGTGTCCATTCTCGCTCATTACTCGGCCAAATCAGTGACATTTTTACACATTACCAAGTGAGATCAGAAAGATATTTATCATCAATATTTTAATGTATTATGTTTTTTTTCTTTCAATAAACACAAGGCATTTGACGTCCAAGACATAATTCACTACTAGGCGAGGGAAACCTGAGACCTATATTCGATTGTAAGGCCCGTCTCAACTTGCAATAATGTATACATACAATACACATTTTTATGAACTATTCATCACTTTTGCTGGGGGCTGGTTCAGTTTCATTCAGATTTCTCCGAACCGCCACATTTTGACACCGCGACGTTTTGTAACCTGATTTGTGACCTGTGACGAGAAAAAAACAACAACACATAATACATTCAAATATTGATGATAAAGATTCAGTACTAGCAGTAACATGTTTATATTGGAGAAAGGGGGAAATGATACTTTATAAGGTACTTCAGATACAAAGATCGGACACGCGGTGCCATCTTAGACACACTGGCCGGTATTCTATTAAATTTATCATCTTAGACTAGACTAAAAAAGTCAGAAATTCCCAGTAACCAGTTAAACCAGTTTAGACAAAGGGAATTTAACAATCACATTGATGGTTGTCATGCACCACTTCTGATTGTTTCTTGTCATTAGACATCCATGCAATTGGATGCTTAACAATATAATGGCATGCTTGAACATGTATCTAGTTATATACTGTCCTTTTAGTCAGAGGACATAATGTAACTGGTGAATTGTTAAACAATGTCATCGGAATGTTAGTCTGAGGAGAAACAATATGGTTTATCTTTACTGGTGCATGAAAACAATCAATGTGCTAGTCAAATTCCACTGGCCAGGGGTGGAATAGTTTGTACTGGTTAGGGGTATTTTATGTCCATTTAGTCCAGCCTCAGTTAATAAAATAGAATACCACCCATTGGCTCAGTGTAGCGCGCAAAAACTAACCTATTTCAAATGGCGAACCTCGGTGAACGCCCCACGCACGCCAATCCTTTAAATAATAATAATAATAATAATAATTGCATTTATATGGCGCTTTATATATGGGCGTTTCTAAGCGCAATGGTGGTCTGTCTAAATAAGAAAACTAGTAAACACGATAGCATAAAAACAATACAACAGCAAAGTCAAAGTAACAAATAAGAAATAACAAATACATGTATATGTGATACAATGCTTAATAACTAACTGTGTGCGCCTCCAGAAAGTTACAACTGCTCAAAAAGGATGGGTTTTGAGGAGGATTTTAAATGATTCGATACATGTGGCATTCTGAATATGGGGTGGGAGTTTGTTCCAAAGGGTGGGGGCAATGGACGAGAAGGCTCGGTCACCATAACGAGTGTTTGTACGTGGGCCATGAAGTAATTGGAGAGAGGAAGATGAACGGAGGGGTCTGGCAGAAGAGGAGGAACGAAGGGAGACTAGGTCTTGAAGATATATGGGGGCAGATTATGTGTGATTTTGTGAGTAATGCGAACATGGACCGGTAGCCAATGAAGTGAGCGGAGAACAGGGGATATATGGTCATGTTTCCTACTAAGGGTGACTAATCTAGCGGCTGAATTTTGGATACGTTGGAGGGGGGATATGAGAAAGAGGGAGGCCGGCAAGGAGGGAGTTGCAGTAGTCCAGCTGAGAGGAGACGAAGGCGTGGACGAGTCGCTCAGCGGATGATTGGTCAAGCAGACGCCTGATCTTCCCTATTTTGAAAATACCCAAGATGCAGATTTGCAGATGTTTGTGATATAGTGTTTAAGAGTTAAGTGTTTGTCCAAAGTAAAGCCAAGGTCTCTAACACATTCAGAAGTCTGTATTACTCCATCCTGAGTGGTTAAACCTGCTAGAGGATCTGTACTCCTGAACTGAGACGAAAAATGGTTGAGCTCAGACTTGTCTTCGTTCAGACGGAGTCTGTTGGTAGTGGACCAGGCTTTAACGTCCATGAAACATTCTATCAGTGAGTTAACAGCAGCAACCCTATCGCCAGGTGACATAGTTATGTAAATCTGAGTGTCATCGGCGTACATAGAGTAGTTGACACCACGATGAAAATTGATGATTCTTACGAGAGGACCCGTATAGAGGAGAAAAAGCAGGGGGCCGGCAACGGACCCTTGCGGAACTCCACAGCTGAGTTGAACAGGTCCCATTGATTATCACCCTCTATGTGCGGTCTTGAAGATATGACTTGATCCATTGGATGACAGTGCCTGTGATGGAATAGTCATTACTAATTACTAAGTCGTTGTAGTAGCAAGGTGTGGTCGAGCGTGTCAAACGCTGCCGAATAGTCCAGAAGAAGAAGAGCAGCCTCATTGCCCTTGTCAACAGCAAGGAGGAGATCGTTGAGCACTTTCAACAATTTTCTGTTTTCTGTTGTTTTCTGTTGAAATGAGGCTGCGGTACGCTGACTGGTTTGCAGGAAGCAGATGATTACTGTCCACATGAAACATTAGCTGATTAGCCGCAATCCTTTCAAGGAGCTTGCTCATAAATGGCAGATTGACAATTGGTCGATAATTGCGGAGAACGTCGGGATCTAGGTTCGGTTTCTTCAACAGAGGGGAAACAAGAGATGTTTTAAATGGTATCGGAACTATACCCGATGACAATGATGTGTTGATGATATTTGTTAGAACCGGAAGCAGTTCATCAAGGCAATCTTTGAGCAGCCAAGTTGGAAGAGGATCCAGACTGCAAGATTTTGGTGGAGATAGCATGATAAGACGTCGAAGCTGAGCTACAGTAACTGGCATAAACTCGCTCAGGTTACAGTTCAAAGAGTTCCCAGGAGCTTGGACGGGTAACTCCAAACGATTAACATCAGATGCAAAGGAAGACACAATATCATCGATTTTCTTCTTGAAGAATACACTGAACCTGTTCACCAGTTCAGAATCGGATGAATGTTCAGGATAAATAGAAGACATGTTTAGAACTCGCAAAATTGAAATATGTGGGTGGTTTTCAATTGAGGTTTCTTGTTATGTATGGTTATGGTATGATAACAAAATCCATTAATCCAAAAATCATTTCCTAAAAATGAGTATTTGATCTACCGAGGATGATTTAAGTGCTCTTCATTAATTAAATTCATCTCCGTTTTACATTCCAAATGCTAATGACATTTTAACTTATTTCAAACAAATATTAACTTTAAGAATTTCTTTCGCGTTTGCGTGTTCCGAATAGCTTATATGCTTTCGTCGATCATCTCTACAAGGATCTCTACAAGGATCATGAGGATAGGGATCATCATTTATCCTGTTTTCCCCCATTTGGCAAACATTTCTAAGAAAAGCATATCCATGAGCAAAAATGCAAAGTGATATTCACTAACTCATTACACTCACTTTGTACACGGTTTCCGCGGTCCAGTGGATAATCTGAACACTTCAATCGTTAATATCTTTTTAACGAAAGGGAAATTTGACAAACAGAAACCTGTCCCATGTTTTTTTAAATTTTATTGTTAACACGAATACAACAATGTATGAGGGAACCGTTAGAATTCCAATTGGATTTTGAGGATTTTGACAATGTTACTAATACCCAGGGGGCAAACCACCATTTTTGTCGAGCCCACCGTAGGTGGAGGGAGAAATAATGGCCGGCGCAGACAGAGCCGACTCGACTGGTTGTCCTTCCGATCGACTCAGTTGTTTTCAGTGCCTCGCGACACACATTTTGCCAGTCGAGAGACGGTCGGATGCCAGTTGGGGCCGATTCAACACGATAAATCTGCTCCGACCGACCGGGCCCAACTCTAGCCTGATTGAAACCAGTCGGATCGGGTCGAGTCGGCTCTGTCTGCGCCGGGCTTAAGGTATCCAAATTGCGTCCGTCTGTCGTCCGTCCATCCGTCCGTCGTCGTCCGTGACCCGTACACAAATTTAAATAACTTTCTAAAATTCTAACCCTGCAAATGTTTATGACCAAACTTGATTGGAAGATGCCCTATATTGGCCTCCATGATATTCTGGGGTCAAAGGTCGCATAAGTAGGTCAAAGGTCAAATGAAGTCAAATGTGAAATTTAACCTGCAAGACTTTATTAGGGTTGATAGCTTACCAACCCTGCATCTGTTTGTAACTAAACTTCGTTGGCATGGATGCGCACTATTGGGCGAGACACATTACGGCATCGCTTTGTTTAAGGATTTCAGCTTTTGCCTGTTGTAAAAGGTTGGCCACTAGAAATGACTTCTAGGATCTTCTAGGATCACAACCTAGGTAGACAACCTCGCGAACTAGCTACTGGAGGTCCACAGGATGGGTTTCAAGAAAACCACACCTAATGCACTAAATAGTGTGTTTCAGCCTTAGGGGTCATGAAGATCCAGTCACACATCTTGCACATCTTGACTAGGAGGATCCTTTTTAATTCGGCTCCGTTTCGCGTGAAACGAAACGTCATGGAACTAAGCAAATTTGGTAAATAGTGGATACTGACCGTTTCGCAGTAAGTTGGTCGGATATGAAATGGAAGTAGATTCGGTGCAGTGCGACTAGGCCATAATACATGATGCCTGAAACTGAACTTACATTATGTATGGCGCTTAAGGTGGTATCTCACCGGGCTGGAGACTAGTTAGCGACTAGTTGGCGACTCAGTCTCCGCTAGTCGTCCGCTACTCGTCTCCTGGAGTCTCCGGGGAGTCGCGGGAAAATCAAACATGTTCGATTTTTTTGGAGACTTTTTCAGTCTCCAGCAGGTCTCCGCGACGTATCCATCAGTCGCGGCGACGTCGCGGAGACTTATTTTGTCCGCGACTGGGGAGACGTCGCCGCGACCTACTGGAGACCAAGGCGACTGAGAGGAGACGTTGCGGAGACGTCTCCGCGACACTACTTGACGTTGCTTGACCCACTTTAGAGACCACGTGACTGAGTTATTTATCATTTGGTACAGTTTGTTCCTGCTCCCATGGATACGTCGCGGAGACGTCTCCTAGACTTCGCCTTGGTGAGATTGCAAACCATTTTCGGGTCTCCCGAGTCGCCGCGACTACCGCGACTGATCAGTCGCGGCAGTCGCGGCGACGTCTCCGCCGGTGAGATACGCACTTTAAGGCCCTATCTCACTGGCCTGGAGACTAGTTGGCGACCTGTTGGCGACTCGAGTCTCCACTAGTTGCGGAGACGTCTCCGCGACGTCTCCGCGACGTCTCTGCGACGTCTCTGCGACGTCTCCGCGACGTCTCCGAGACCTACTGGAGACCAAGGCGATAAAGAGGAAATGTTGCGGCGACGTCTCCGCGACACTGTTTGACGTTGCTTCACCCACTTTAGAGACCACGTGACTGAGGTGTTTATCATCTTGTTGTAGATCTAGGTATATATAGACAGAAAGAAGTCACGGCGACGTCTCCGCAACCTTATGGAGACCCATGGCGACCTATCGGAGACGTTGCGGAAACGTCGCGGAGACGTCTCGGACGTCGCCTTGGCGTTGCCTTGGTGAGATTGCAAGCCATTTTCGGGTCTCCCGAGTCACCGCGACTACCGCGACTGATCAGTCGCGGCGACGTCTCTGCCAGCTAGATAGTACCTTACATCTTGATCCCCTACCCTAAACATAAGTCCAAACCACGTCCCCAAAGCTGAATCCCTAATCCTATCTTCTTATACTAACCCCAATCCCAATCGTAATCTTAATCCTAATTTTAATCATAATCATGAATTTAATCATAATCATAATCGTATTCGTTTTTGCTAGCAGACGATTTGGGAGTTGAAAAAAAAACGGGAGTAGACGAAATAAGTGTAGACCAATCAGCACTTTTGTGCGACGCCGGTGGACAGAAATATCGCACGTAGCGCGGATTTACTATACAGGGTGGCCCAGAAATAACGGAACGGGGTGCTTGCTATAATGAAGACACATGATGCCCGTCATAGCAACTAGTAACGTTCAATGCGTGCGCCATTGTTAGTACCCCTTCTTCTCTCTACACAGCTGAATGCACGCTAACAATGGCACACGGTTGATCGTTACTCGATGCAGTATGGCGGGCATCATGAGTCTTTAGTATGGCAAGTACCCCGTTCCGTTATTTCTGGGCCACCCTGTATTTGGAATCTAATCTGTCTACATTTCTACCTATTATATACTTTATTTGAAAGTAGAAACAGTTCAATGGCCATATTTGCTCTGTTCATCTTTTGTGGGACAGCCATACACTGAAAGAAGACGCCTACTCCCGAGTTTTACCATCAATAATCAGTGACAATGAAAACCAAAAAATATCATTATTCATACCAATGCGGAAATTACATCGACGCTAATAACTTAAAGGGACTTTGTAACATTGTCCAAATCCTCAAAATCCAATCGGAATTCTAGCGGTTCCCGCATACATTGGTGTACCCGTATTAACAATAAAGGCATGGGACGGGTTTCGGTTTGTCGAATTTCCCTTTCGTTAAAAAGTTTCGATTGAAGTGTTCAGATGTTAAATTATCCACTTGACCGCGATAACCGTGTACAAAGTGAGTGCAATGAGTTTAATAGTGAATATCACTTTGCATTTGGGCCATATAACGTACATTTGCAATTGACGAAAATGTGTGACTAATGATTAAATTGTGTGATCTTTGTGTGAAATTGATCGACGAAAGACGAAATTGAAGTTGGGATTTCCGCTCTGGTGGTTCCTCGGGACGAATTTGAATGACGAATTAATGAAATTGAATGACGAAAGTGTTAAAATGAATGGGAAAACCTACTAGATCCCTTTAAGAAGCAATACAGGACATGTAATATTGATATGCAGAGTTTGAATTACTCTTTTGAATACAAATATCCCACTCGAAATAAAAACCCACACGAAACCCCTCAAGAGACACACACATTCAAAAAGAAAAGGGGAAATCTTACTCCCACATCTTCATAAACTAATGAAATCTGACGCATTTATAAATGATTGATATTCCGGCACTGTCCTGTCCTCCAAACGATAAGACCCCCTCAATCCGTAATAAGCACGGAGACACATATTTAAAGGGGTCTAGTAAATGTGTTGACTTGTGCAAAAATACTGACAAAGGGTTGATAAAATGTGTATTTATGTGTTCTGATTATGTCTTCTGAGTTATGTGTGAAATTCTATAGAAAATGAATGTCATAATTATATGACCGAGTAATGAGCGAAAAAAATGTTTATTGCTACAGCTCATTGCACCAATTTTATACACAATGTAAAGTCTCACAGTGCGACTATCAAATCCGAACACTCAAATTATAAACAAAATCTTTATAACCAAACAGACAAACCGAAAACTGTTCTATGCTCATATTGGTTATACGAACACAACAAGATATTTGAAGAACAAAAGAGTTCTAAATACGTTTTGTGGATTTGTACAATGTGGCTAGAGCCCTTTAAAACACACACATATTTAACGGGGAACGCTGCTTATAGAAGTTAACTCAATGATTATGCTTTGCAATAGGGTTGTCTCACTGGACCGTTTCTCCTTCCGTTTCCTATCCGACCGAAATGTGGCGAACCGGTCAGTATCTAGCACAATTTGAAATTCCATCCGTTCCCCATCCGACCAAAAGGTATGCCCCTAGCATGCCTAGCATCCGCCTAATTTCCTTCCGTCCGTGTGCCTCGTCCAGTCGTTTAGTTGCTTCCGTTTCACGTTAAAGGGATAGTTGAGTTTTGGTAGAGAGGGCGCTAGACTACTTATATTTTTGTGAGGTAATGAAAAACTGAGTGTAAAATTTGAAAGAGCATAATATTTAAATAATAAAATCATCTTTGTTTGATCAAAATCGGTTCAGAGACGGCTGAAATATCCATAAATATAACTATTTGTAATAAACCTGGGGCCCCAGGTTTATTAGAGAATTTTGAACCAGCCGTTAAAAATTCAAAAAAATGCTTCCTCTTTTCAAAAAGTTACAAAATAGGTATTTAAATAGTTGTTGGTTATTTATCTATCTAATCACTATTTCAACAAAGCATCACATGCACAATATTTTATTCAAAATGGTTGAAACCGATGAGTGTTTAAAGAGCGCCCTCTTACGTTTTAACGGCTCTTTTTGAATGATAACATGATCTTTACTACGTCATTTGTAATTTTGTGTTCCTTTCTAGTTGTAACTATTAGTTTGTAATGTAATGATGCAGGTTTTGGTTACTAAAATTCAGTTTCACCAAAACTGTACTCTCCTTACCAGAACTCAACTATCCCTTTAATGTGTTCCGATATCTGCTCGTTCTGACTGTGGCCAGTAATGTCGTTCCGCCTCGGAATAGGTTACCTACGTGTAGATAGATGGCACTTTATAAATGCTTGATATTATTATTATTATTCCCCGTCCGGCAGAGCGCTAACAAAAATCAGAACAGCGCTTAGTTGTTTCGGATTCCTATACGCATGCTACCATCTTCTCCCGTTCTTAGTCCGACCTCGGCCAGTCCTTTCCGAACCCCATCCGACCCAAAAAAGCGACGGTTTTGTCTACTCTGTCGTCCGTAACGAACTTAACTAGTTCAGGCCCGTACGTCCCCGATTCTAACGCTTGCAAGATGTTGAACCGTCCACAACAGGTCTCACCCACATGTTCAGCATTTTCAGATTTCAGCAGCTTTTTTCGTGATCACCTTTTGAAGAAAGATAAAGACAAAATAAGGACAAGAAAGAGGAGAAGAAGCAGAAGGCAACCAATAAATCCCGTGACAGGGGCATGGCAACTGGCACATGCAGTGGTACCTTACGGATGCCAAACGGAAGGAGAAACGGTGCACTGGCACTACCCTATAACAATTATACTTCTTTTTTACTTTAGAGCCCGGTCACATATCACCGGATAATCTGCACAATATTATTCAACATCCATAATGTAAAACAGAAGTGATAAATGGTGGTTGATGTAATCTTCTACCAGATGTGGCATTATCAATTGTGTTATAAATAGCGCTATATATAGCCTTCAGTGACAGTGGCTTCAATATTTCACACAAATCACACAAGTGAGCATGCATTACTTATGTTTAAATTACCCATGAGGAAAATATATTCAATTTTGCAAAGGTAACGCGTGTTCTAGCAGTAAGGGACCTATGTATTCTCACTTCTTCCTTTTTTTTGGAATCGACGTCATTACGCTTCCACTGTAGTTGTATCAAACGACGCGTTCGAATACCGTATCTTAAAGGGCATCAAGCGTGGGGATGCTACATAGCGGGTCGCCATTTTGAACTGGGTTAGTTTGCGCGCACCGCATGACACTGAGCTAACGTGCATTACGCACCGTGCGCAACGCGTATGCAAGATGGCGCCGCGCATCTGATTTGACGAATCTGAACTACCTTTAAAGGGATAGTTGACTTTTGGTAAAGAGAGTAGAGTTTTGGTCAAACTGAATTTTAGTAACCCAAACCTGCACCATTACATTACAAACTTAAAGTTATAACTCCATCATGCTCGAAAGGTATACAAAATGACAAACACTAAAGTAAAAAGCCTGATATAATTTAAAAAGACCTTGAGCTTGCCCTTTGACGTTTGACCTTGAAAATGTAATGGGTTCTATTCTAGATGAACACGCAGCTTCTACGCAAAATTGGTTGAGATACATGTGTATGTGCAATTGTGCGCAGGAGACTGGTGACGAACAAACAAACAAACAAAAAAACGGGACCGAAAACATATAACCTCCTTGGCGGAGGTTATTGTATCCAATTTCACGCAGTCATTCGCACACGTACGTGCAAAGTGAATGATGGCCAACAAATGAAAGCGTGAATAATCTGTCTTCGGGCAATAAGTATGTGTACCATGCTGACATGATAACACCGGAGGGGCACACAAGGAAATGAATGATATATGAATGAAATATGAGGCAATGGTTTTAATCCTTTGAGTACCGTTTTAGCATTTACCAGCAATGAAGGATATATAATATAATGCACCTAGGCGATCGAGCAGTCGGTTGATATTTCAAGAGGCCACTATATTTATATATATACTCATTGTAGTCGGGGCTGTTAGGGATATTTTGGTGCAGATTCTTCTAAAAGCACCAAATTTGGCACAGAGGTAGTTCATACCATACTATTACGATTTCTGCCGGGCGCCAAGAAGGGCGCCCTTCGGGGCCGCCATTTTGGGCAAATCCAAAATGGCCGCCATATGGGTTCAAAATCACCCGTATCTTCAAAACAAAGAGAGCTAGAATAATAAAAGTTTATATAAATATGGGGTTTTCAGGGTCGGGGAACGTGATTATGATGTTCTTTCATCTATTTGAGGTCTCCTTGGGGCCGTCATATCCGTCAAATCCAAAATGGCCGCCATCTTAGTTAAAATTCAAGTTTATTTTCAACGGATAAGGGCTACCATTAAATCGTTTATATGAATATGGGGTTTTCAGGGTCAAGGAATCTGATAATGATGCCCTTTAATAGATCTGAGGTCTCCTTGGGGCTTTCATGCTAGTCATAATGGTAAAATCCAAAATGGCCGCCGTCTGAGTTTAAGGTCAAGTGTAGTTTCAAACGGAAAAGGCATAGCATATATATGAGTATGCATAAATATGCGGTTTAGGGGGTCAGAGAATCTGATTATGATGGTCTTTCACCGATTTGAGGTCTGGACTGTCATGCTAGTCATATCTGTCAAATCCAAAATGGCCACCATCTTTGTTAAAATTCAAGTTTATTTTCAACAGATAACCCTGATAGCAGACTGACGTCTTTATGACGTCTTAATTTGATCGTAAACTGGTAAACACGTCATATGTCGTACAAACGATCAGAATACGACGTCATTATGACGTATTTTAAAGACCATTTTTGACATGATGTCTTATGTTGTATAAAAGACGTAATATTGACGTCATTATAACATCTTTAAACGACCATTTTTCCACTATTTTTTTTTGTCGTAGGAAAGACGTAAAAACGATGTCATTATAACGTCGTTCAAAGACCATTTTTCAGAATGTATTATTGTCGTGTAGAAGACATGATAACGACGTCTTTATAATGTCGTTTAAAGACCATTTTTGCCATACGGGTTTATGTCGTATCAATAACGCTATAAAGACGTAAGTTTGACGTCTTTTCAAGACCAATTTTTTGCCATCATTTTTTGTCGTATGGACGCCCTTTTTATGACGTTAATGTGACGTATTTCAAAGACCATATTCCAATTGTTTTTTTGTCGTATGGAAGGACGTAAAAATTACGTTAATATTACGTCATTTAAAGATCACTTTTTCAGTATTTATTTTTGTCGTATAGAAGACGTAACAACGACGTCTTTATGATGTCTTTGAAAGACTATTTTGCCATCATTTTTTGTCGTATGGACGACCACTTTACGACGTCATTTTGAAGTCTTTTCAAGACTAGTTTTTTGCCATTATTTTTTGTCGTATGGACGACCTTTTTACTACGTCATTTTGACGTCTTTCAAAGACCATTTTTTTCACTATTTATTTTGTCATAAAAACGTCTAAAAATTGACGTCTTGATGATGTCTTTTAAAGACTATTTTTGCCATTATGGTTTGTGTCGTACGACGACGTTAATACGACGTAATTATGATGTGATTTCAAGACTAGTTTTTGCCATCATTTATTGTCGTATGGACGACCTTTTTACAACGTCATTGTGACGTCTTTCAAAGACCATTTTTTCCAATGCTTTTTCGTCATATTAAGGATGTAAAAACGACGTCATTATCACGTCATTAAAAGATTATTTTTAAGTATTTATTTTGTAGTATAAAATACGTTATAACGACGTCTTTATGATGTCTTCGAAAGTCCATTTTTGCAATTAAGGTTTGTGTCCTACGGACAACATTATTAAGACGTCATTTTGACGTCTTTTCAAGACTATTGTTTGCCATCATTTTTTGTCGTATGGACGACCACTTTACGACGTCATTTTGAAGTCTTTTCAAGACTAGTTTTTTTGCCATCATTTTTTGTCGTATGGACGAACTTTTTACTACGTCATGTTGACGTCTTTCACAGACCATTTTTTCACTATTTATTTTGTCATAAAAAAGTCTTAAAATTGACGTCTTCATGATGTCTTTTAAAGACTATTTTTGCCATTATGGTTAGTGTCGTACGACGACGTTAATATGACGTCATTATGATGTGTTTTCAAGACTAGTTTTTGCCATCATTTAATGTCGTATGGACGACCTTTTTACAACGTCATTGTGACGTCTTTCAAAGACCATTTTTCCAATGCTTTTTCGTCATATTAAGAATGTAAAAACGACGTCATTATCACGTCATTAAAAG
Source organism: Echinarachnius parma (assembly GCA_037951105.1). NCBI lineage: Eukaryota > Metazoa > Echinodermata > Echinoidea > Clypeasteroida > Echinarachniidae > Echinarachnius > Echinarachnius parma. The sequence continues at coordinate 21,972 of JBAMJV010013611.1, read as the reverse complement.
ATAATTTTTAAGCATTTATTTTGTAGTATAAAAGGCTTTATAATGACGTCTTTATAATGTGTTTGAAAGGACCATTTTTGCCATTAAGGTTTGTGTCGTACGGACGACAATATTAAGACGTCATTATGACGTCTTTACAAGACTAGTTTTTGCCATCATTTTTTGTGTTATGAACGACCTCATTACGTCATTGTGACGTCTTTTAAAAAACATTTTTTCCAATTATTTTTTGTCGTATAGACGACGTTATTACAACGTGATTATGACGTCTTTCAAAGACATTTAAACAATTATTTTTGGCGTATGGACGACCTTTTTATGACGTCAATAAGACGTCTTTATGTCGTCTAAATGGCGTAATTTATGGTACAAATTGACGTCTTCAAGACGTCTTCAAGACGCCTTTTCGGAAAAAGATACGTCATTATCACGTCAAAATATGACGTCTATATGACGGTAAACGCGGGTGCAAAATCTTCACTTTTTGACGTGAATTTACGACGTCTTAAAGACGACGTACACAAGGTGGAAATGACGTCAAATCCAGACGTAAAAATCGCGTCTTCTATTGACCAATAAGACGTCTTTATGTTGTCTAAATGGCGTAATTTATGGTACAAATTGACGTCTTCAAGACGTCGTAAAGACGCCTTTTCGGAAAAAGATACGTCATTATCACGTCAAAATATGACGTCTATATGACGGTAAACGCGGGTGCAAAATCTTCACTTTTTGACGTGAATTTATGACGTCTTTAAGACGACGTACACGACGTGAAAATCACGTCAAATCAATACGTAAAAATCACGTCTTATATTGACCAATAAGACGTCTTTATGTCGTCTTAATAACGTAATTAATGGAACAAATTGACGACTTAAAGACGTCATAAAGACGCCTTTTCGGATAAAAATACGTCATTATCACGTCAAAATATGACGTCTATATCACGGTAAACGCGGGTGCAAAATCTTCACTTTTTGACGTGAATTTACGACGGCTTAAAGACGACGTACACAAGGTGGAAATGACGTCAAATCCAGACGTAAAAAGCACGTCTTATATTGACCAATAAGACGTCTTTATGTCGTCTAAATGGCGTAATTTATGGTACAAATTGACGTCTTAAAGACGTTGTAAAGACGCCTTTTCGGGGGAAAATACGTCATTATCACGTCAAAATATGACGTCTATATGACGGTAAACGCGGGTGCAAAATCTTCACTTTTTGACGTGAATTTACGATGTCTTAAAGACGACGTACATAAGGTGGAAATGACGTCAAATCCAGACGTAAAAATCACGTCTTATATTGACCAATAAGACGTCTTTATGTCGTCTAAATGGCGTAATTTATGGTACAAATTGACGTCTTCAAGACGTCATAAAGACGCCTTTTCGGATAAAAATACGTCATTATCACGTAAAAATATGACGTATATATGACGGTAAACGCGGGTGCAAAATCTTCACTTTTTGACGTGAATTTAAGACGTCTTTAAGACGACGTGCACGACGAAAAACGACGTAAATTTGACGTCATTTTTACCAGTGTTTGCTATCAGGGATTCATTATTGGCTGTAGGCCATGTTGTTGGATCATACATAAGCCATATATGGTTTATGTTGGAACTGTGTATGACACTAAATACAATATTTATGTGGGAGTGGTGCATATTTATTAGTGCGTCAATTATTTGCTTTCTTCGTGAAAAATATATCAAATCATAACACGCTTTCCCAGATGCAGTTAATCTTAAGCCCGAATTTCCTATCTAGGTATGCACCAGATTGCACAATTTCAAATTCATAAATGCAAAATCTTTCTTACCGTGGGAGGGGGATACCCCCTCCCAAACCCTCCCCCTCCCTCCCTGCCCCAGCCCTCAGGCGCTTCGCTCCATCGGGACTCATTATTGGCAGTGTGTTGTTGGATCATACATAATGTTGCATAATTATGGTTTATGTTGTGTTGTGTGTGTGTGTTTTGGGGTACATATTTATTAGTGTGTCAATTATTTGTTTTCTACGTGAAAAATATATTAAAACTTTCTGGTCGATCAAATCATATCACGCTTTCCCAAATACAGCCGAATTTCCTATCTAGGTATGCATCAGATTGCACAATTTCAAGTCCAAAAATGCAAAAACTCCCTACCGTGGGAGGGGGGACACCCCCCTCCCATACCCTCCCCCCGCTCAGTCGCTTCGCTCCCTCGCAATGTCTCACTCTCACCTCTGGCTCAAACTTGGCAACCCAGAGTGTGGTTGGGCATGAGCCCCTATACACACCAAAATTGTGAGCCCCCTTGGGGTTTTGCCCAACCCCCCCAAAATCCAAAACTGCTTCCGGCGCGCCTGCCTCTGACCTAATAAAACAAATATGCAATTTAGCTGATTATCTGTATAATGCTAATTCTACAACAAATTTTCAATGTTGCCAAGATAACATTGCTAAATTATCTAAAGAAACCTTTAAGCACATGAGAAAAAACAAACAAATATTGGACTGTCTACAACCTATTATCGCCTACAGGAATAATTCATCATCGATTATAAACGATAGTATCAAAGTGGAAATAACCCAATGATGCCAGGGTGGTAATATTGCTAGATTTCCTAAAGAATCCCTTTAGAACATGAGTAAAAACAAACAAACAAATATTGGACTTATGAACGTCTACAACATAATAGGATCGCCTACAGGAATAATTCATGATCGATTATAAACGATCGTATCAAAGTGGAAATAACCCAATGATCCCAAGGTGGTAATATTGCTAAATTTTCTAAAGAAACCTTTTAGAACATGAATAACAAAAGAAAATACAGTAGGACTTATGATTAACGTCTTCAGGTCTAATGGATACAGGATTCATTCATGATCGATTATAAACAATCGCATTAGAGTGCAAAGTAAAATTCCAATTTTTATAACTATTTACATTGAAAACATTGTTATTATGATCTTGTTTTTGCAGATATTAAAACTAATATAAATACCAACCTGTTTTTAATATTTTCAACATGATTTGCAAATTAATTATTTAGGCATCAACTCTTTGAAATACTAAACAGTCAATACTAACCATTTAAATCTCACATACTAAGAAGCGGGATATATATACGGAACCTATACGACAACTGATCAGTAAGGTGTTAGACGTAGGTTATAGGATAGGATAGGTTTAGGATTTAGGAATAGGATAGGATTATGTGTTACATGTTATAAAACTGTTGACTGTGGAATATACTACAAGACATAACCATCTCAATTTTTAAATTATTAATAATTAATAATGTAAAAATCGCTTCAAAATATGACGTCAATACGACGTCTTTTCGTCATAAAAAGACGTCGTTAGCACGTCAAAATATGACGTCTATATGTCGTGAAACGCGGGTGCAAAATCTTCATTTTTTGACGTGAATTTATGACGTCTTTAAGACGACGTACACGACGTGAAAATCACGTGAAATCATTACGTAAAAATCACGTCTTATATTGACCAATAAGACGTCTTTATGTCGTCTTAATAACGTAATTAATGGTACAAATTGACGACTTAAAGACGTCATAAAGACGCCTTTTCGGAAAAAAATACGTCAATATCACGTCAAAATATGACGTCGATATCACGGTAAACGCGGGTGCAAAATCTTCACTTTTTGACGTTAATTTACGACGTCTTAAAGACGACGTACACAAGGTGAAAATCACGTCAAATCCAGACGTAATAATCACGTCTTATTTTGACCAATACGACGTCTTTATGTCGTCTTAATAACGTAATTAATGGTACAAATTGACGACTTAAAGACGTCATAAAGACGCCTTTTCGGAAAAAAATACGTCAATATCACGTCAAAATATGACGTCGATATCACGGTAAACGCGGGTGCAAAATCTTCACTTTTTGACGTTAATTTAAGACGTCGTTAAGACGACGTACCCGACGTAAAATGACGTAAATTTGACGTAATTTTTACCAGTGTCTGCTATCAGGGAAGGGCTACCATTAAACAGTTTATATGAATATGGGGTTTTCAGGGTCAGGGAATCTGATTATGATAGTCTTTCATCGATTTGAGGTATCCTCGTCATATTTGTAAAATCCAAAATGGCCGCCATTTAGGTTAAAGGTCAAGCTTAGTGTCAAAAGTTACTGGGCTAACATATAAATGTGGGAATTTTAGGGTCAGGGAATCTGATTATGATATTTTTTCATCAGTTTGAGGTCTACTTTGGGCTGTCATACGGATGAAATCCAATATAGTTGCTATCCGGGCAACCGCTATGGCGTGTATACTAACATTCTCGTCTATTTTGTGAAGATGTGTTGTTGTGATATAACAGTGTAGTGTAGCTAATATGGCAGCAACCAATCAGCATCAAACATTTTAGCTGTTGCAGTGGTAATTACAATAATTGGACAATACCAACAATTTTAAAAGTTGTGCAGGTCTCTTAACTTTATCTGCAATTCTGCACAACACCCCTTGCTGTAAATGAGAACAACTAGGCCTTCAATCTGCTGCATATGTACAGACTCGAGAGTGGAACGGACAGGATCTCACGTGGGAGACATATAACTCTGGTATGCAGGCCCATGCTGCCCAGATAGTCTTCTTGCCACATCCAAGACATTGTGATGTTGCACCAAACCCGGTTAGGTTGTAAAAGTGGGGCAGTGCAAAGGATTTTGATTGACCAAAGTAGAGTAGATGACATAGGTGGTGGACTGCAATGTCACAACAATGTTTTCCGCTACCCAGGCCCACCAAGAGCTCCGATAGACCGAGGGTCTCGAAAATAGGACTGCCAAACAAAAACATTGATATCCATGGTTTGTATATATAGGCTAGCTTCAAGGCATGAGCCAATTGAAGGAGAATCTTACTGTCCGCTTCGGAATAGTTGCATGGCTGAAAGTATTCAAAGTCACGATTCATGTTGGTAGCACGATATCAAAGTGGGTACACGTACTTAGAAGAAGCTTTCCGCCAATGTCAATCGTCACGATCTGTACACCGATAAATGAGAACAATTCTTTAGTTTTATTCCCATTGTGTAGAAAATCACTGTTCCATTCAAGCTTTGGATTACCTTGGACCATTTCCATTGATGTGTAAGAGCTTTAAGGGTAATTTCTCTGGGTAATTATCCAATTCATGATCAGTGCGTAATAGATCAATGTGTATGTGTGTCTCCAGATAGGGTACAACTATTTGGAGCTGTGCATACTCATGAATGTCTTTATTGTCGTGGGACGTTGCATATTGATCACAGCTGCCATATTCAAACCACAACCGTGGTATGTTTGACAGCCTATGCACTCCAATTGGGTACGATGGGGATTTGGGAATGTCCGGCTTTGTACCAAATCTCAGCGAGCCTCGATCCTCCATTTTTTTACTTTTCAAACCGGAAGAACTTTGAATGGAAGCATCGTCATGATTATGACGTGACTTTACTGACAGGAACAGTGTTGTGTCACTAAAGTCACTTTTCATTCTGTGTACCACTGTCTCTCCTGCTCTTTTACTTGTCAATGTCAGGTTGGTCAGGAAGGTTAACACATTTTTTTCAAGGTTCCAGCGAGCAGTGTGCCTGGACAATTTCTTGCACAACAAATTGCCCTTCGTGATTTCGGCATGCACTGCATGGTGTTTTCTCGCTAGTGCAACCATGCCACGCACATGGACTGGCAGCCAATAAGCTTACTTTGTATGGTCTTTAAGGGGCGTGAAACCATCCGCATAACGGCGAAAAAATGGACCATGGACACAAAATTGGACATATACAGTGGAAAGTCTCATTCCCAGATATCGCACGAAGCAAGTCCTCAGAAACTCTAGTTCAATATAGTTGAAAAGACCTTGATCTGTGTTAGATCTCAAGACGTTGATTCAACATATCAAATGACTCGGGTGGACCCATCACATTATGGCATTACTCCGAATAGACAGCATGCTCGAGAACGTACGGGAATACTAAGGTAACTTGATATGCATGCTCGTGTGCTTGATGTAATATGCCTATTGAGTGCAGAATGAGCGCGACCTGACATCAGTACCTCTGCCTGGGAAAAAACAATGGCCCATCCTGAGTCTCGAAGAAGCTTTCCTATCATCATAAATATTGTCTGAAATATACAGCACGCTCATCTCAGTCACCGACTTGTCTTCACCCACAGTTGAGGGAAATTGCCCCTGGAGTAGTTTGATGGTATCATGAAAGACTGATCTGCAGGATTGGGCCTGGGAAAGGACAATGGCACATCCTGAGTCGCGAAGAAGCTTTCCTATCATCACATGCATCTTAACATTGTCTTCAATATGCAACGCGCTCATCTCAGTCACCGACTTGTCTTTACCCAGAGTTGAGGGAAATTGCCACTAGAGTAGTTTGATGATATCATAAAAGCCTGATCTGCAAGATTTGGCCTGGGTTGAGAAACTCATTACACTGTCTTGTCAGATCCATCTAATACTTTTATCTTATATTTATTCATGAATAGTTGCAGCATTGTCTGGGAAGAGATGTTAGACGCCAGTTTTTCTTTCTTATGCACCCCGGAAACGTGTGCCATCAATGCTCTATCATTTTCCTTCGTGCATCGCACATCGAGGAGGGGTCTGATCTCATTTTCGGCAAGACATCCAATTGACTGAGTTTGACCGGGGGCTGGATGATATAGGCCTTTGTATGGTAGCTTGGGAGTGCGCCAGTCTGAAGGGTTAAGTTTAATGACCCGTTTGGCGCTGCAATTGACATGTAACCTATACGGCGGCCATTTTGGATTTTAGCAATATGGCAAGCATGACGACAGCAGGAGACGTGAAGTTAATGAAAAACCACCATAATCAGAATCCCTGAAACCGAAAACCCAATATTTATATACCCTTGTACATGTATTATGCTGTATACCTGTATACCTCACTACTCTCAACATTTCACTTTGATGGCGGCCATTTTGAATTTGACCAATATGACTATACAATGATACATGACAGTCCCAGGTAGATCTCAAATCGATGAAAGACCATCATAATCAGATTCTCTGACCCCCTAAACCCATATTTATGCATACTCATTTATGCTATGCTTTTCCGTTTGAAACTACACTTGACCTTTAACTCAGACGGCGGCCATTTTGGATTTTACCATTATGACTAGCATGACAGCCACAAGGAGACCTCAGATCTATAAAAGGGCATCATTATCAGATCCCTTGACCCTGAAAACCCCATATTCATATAAACTATTTAATGGTAGCCCTTATCCGTTGAAAATAAACTTGAATTTTAACTAAGATGGCGGCCATTTTGGATTTGACCAATATGACAGCCCCAAGGAGACCTCAAATCGATGAAAGAACATCATAATCACGTTCTCCGACCCTGAAAACCCCATATTTATATAAACGTTTAATTTGCTAGCTCTCTTTGTTTTGAAGCTACGAGTGATTTTGAACCCATATGGCGGCCATTTTGGATTTGCCCAAAATGGCGGCCCCAGAGGGCGCCCTTCTTGGCGCCCGGCAGAAATCGTAATAGTATGGTATGGACTACCTCTGGGCCAAATTTGGTGCTTTTAGAAGAATCTGCACCAAACACCCCCTATATGTCCCTAACAGCCCCGACTATTGGCAATTTCCATCAATGTACTATACCAATCAATTGAACGCGCTTGCGTAGCTACAGGGGAGGGGAGGGGGGGGGGGGGTAAATTATTCATAGTCCACCTGTTATAAATCTGATTCCCTCCTTACACTCTGTGAAAGACAAACAATAGATCAAGAAAGACATCACACAAGATTAAATAATTATGCGACAGGACATACACCACTTTTATGGGAAAGTTTTCCCCTCCCCCATTCTGCGGTTGACCTTGGTAAGCAGATTTACGAATGTTGCGTATACCCCCCATGGGCAAATTCAAGGCTATATATTGTTTTCAAACGGAACCTGTTGTCGGACTGATTGGGGTTGAGGAGGTGTTGGAGGGATGGGGGGGGGGGGGGTGGGGGGGGGGGGTTGGAGAGCACACGAATGATTGGGGCATACCGCATGTATTTCTTTATTGTTAGCATATTTCCCCCTTATTGTTAAAAACAAATGTTTTAAATCAAATTTATGGGGGGGGGGGGGGGCATCGGGGGAAGGGGCATAGCTACGCAACTGCTTGTACGGGACCCAAGTATGGTCATGAAATGAAATAGAATGTAATCAATATAAATATCACAATCGTACGTGATCCGTGATAACAACTTTATTATTAGCACACTCGTAGTGTGCATGCGTTTAGTGCACGTTAAGTGCCACATTTTATCAAACTAAAGTTATTTCCTTCAGCCATGTAAGAACAGCAAACATTTTGCCCAAAACAACATCTATTTATGAAATCAACTAAAATTATGTTTTATAAATTGGTATGTGTTCCATAAACAGATCCATTTTTAACTTCATAGTGAAGTCATACAACCGATACGCTTGGAGGCCATGTGTGACAAATGCAATCATTATATCATGTATAATAAGATTAAATGGAATATTGTTTACTTAACTTAACAGGATCTACTTACATTGTCAAAGTATTCGAAACTTACTTGGAACTTTAGTGGTTCCCTCATACATTGTTGTACATACATAATACAAATATAGGCATGGAACAGGTTTCAGTTTTCTGAATTTCCCTTTTGTTAGAATGATTTATACGATTCAAGTGTTCGGATAACCATTATCCACTGGATAATAATAACTGCGTACAAAGTTAGTGCAATGAGTGAGCAAATATTACTTTGCATTTTCGCTCGTTACTCGTTCATAATTATGACATTCATTTATCATGGAATGTTCACACATCACTTTAGTGGACATATCAGATAACATAAATAAATATTTTATCAACCTTTCTTAATTTTTTTCAGATATCAACAAAGTTACTAGATTCCTTGGCTTGAACTTCCGTACAATATAAAGGTAAAGCATGTTATTAAATCATATACGCATGAAGTAGCCTTTAGTAGAATTTGCACCAGTTATATCTAACATACTGATATGCCTTAGTTATAACACGCATTCGAATACCTGTAAATAGAAAGCAATTTATATTAAATCAATTCATCTACGTATGGAGTTGCCCATATACATGTACTAACATTATATGTGATGTGATTTGTTAACACATCACAAGTAACTGCACCTGTTATAGCTAACATACTAGGGGCCTAGTTAACAAAAAATGTATTCATACAAAAACTTCTCGTAGAATATTGTTTACTTAACCTAACCACCGTATACTCTATAGGGGGCAATGTATATGCTAATGCATCTGTGTATGAAGCAACCTATACTAGAATGTATACGAACATGTTCGTTTGTAAATCGTAGCACCCGTTAAAGTGATAGTACAGTGATAGTACAAAACCTGCACAATAACATTACAAACTAATAGTTATAACTTCACCGATACGCTTGGAAAGGCATATATAAAAAATTACAAACGACTAAGTTAAAAGCCCGTTATCATTAAAAAGAGAGCCATTAAAACCCAAAAGGGCGCTTTCTAAAAAAGCATTGGTTTCAACCATATTTCATACAAAATTATGCATGTGATGTTTTGTTGAAATAAGATTAACTAGAGAGATCATCAACAACTTCTTTTAACCTCTTTTGACAATTGTTGAAAAAAGTGTAAGCATTTTTAAATTAAAACAAAAAAAATCATCGAATTAATCTGGGCCCCAGATTTAATCCGATAAAGTGTATTCTTTCATTAATTATTGTATACTCCTTCAAATGTTACACTCAGTTTTTCATTATCTCACAAACAATTATTTTGTGCAGCGCCCTCTATACCAAACTGAACTACACCTTATCCTAGATACTGGGGCGCCTTGTTTAACATGCACATTCATCATGTTCACGAGCAAATCAACTGGCGATGTTATAAGCATTATACTGAATCATATTTTGGAGACCCTATTGGCACACTAACACATTCATAATAAAATCCACTCAAATGTAAGTCGTAAATATGAGTCCGACTTCCCAATATAATGTTTTTATGCTAAAATAAATATATTTTCAAAAATATGGTTGCGAACAAAACTAACTCTAAATATGGTGGCTATATGTTATATTTGGTGGCTATGGTTAGATTTGGTGGCTATAGTTAAAGGGATAGTTGAGTTTTGGTAGAGAGGGCGCTACACAAAATAAATTTGTTGTGAGATAGTGAAAAACTGAGTGTCAAATTCGAAAGAGCATACAATTTTAATGACAGAATAAACTTTATTTGATAAAAATCGGTTCAGAAATGGCTGAAATATCCTTAAACATAGCCATTTGTAATAAATGTGGGGCCCCACAATTATTCAACAATTTTGAACCAGCCGTTAATTTTTTTTAAAATGCTTCCTCTTTTCAAAAATATACAAAATACCGTAAGTATTTAGATAGTTGTTGATTATCTCTCTATATAATCACTATTTCAACAAAACATCACATGCACAATATTTTATTTAAAATGGTTACAACCGATGAGTGTTTAGAGAGCGCCCTCTTGAGTTTTAACGGCTCCTTTTAAATGATAACAGGCTTTTTACTTAGTCATTTGTAATGTTTTATTCCTTTGAGCATGGTGGAGTTATAACTATTAGTTTGTAATGTAATGGTGCAGGTTTTGCTTACTAAAATTCAGTTTGACCAAAACTGTACTCTCTTTACCAGAACTCAACTATCCCTTTAAATTTAGTGGCTTTGATTACATTTGGTGGCTAAAACTATGAAAATTGAAGTTAGCAGCAAGTCCCCTAAATTGCACTGCCCGGACTGATCCCGCAGCCGGATCAAATTTCCGTGTATAAACTCGTGTAAACTCGAACCGAGGGCCCAACTCGCGCATTCTCGTATGAAATCCAACTTTACGCATTTTTTTCGCGCACAAAGGCACGGGAATATTTCAGACTATTCGCGTGAAAAATACTCCGTGAGCACAACTGTATTAAAATGATCGAGCAACGTTGTTGTTTACATGTACAAAATCTGACGAAAGGTGGATAAAATGTTTATTATTGTGACCTGATATGTCGACCAAGTGATGTATGAACATTCTATGGTAAATTAATGTCATATGACCTAGTAATGAGCAAAAATGCAGATTGATATTTGCTAACTCATTGCACTAACTTTTGACACTGTTGAAAGTCTCCTGGGAGACTTTCAAATCCGAACACTTCAATCATTAATATCTTTAGAAATTCGGAAAACCGATTTCTGTTACATGTTTCTATTGGTTATACGAATACAACGAGGTATGTGAAAACTGGTGGAGTTTTAAGAAAGTTTAGCGTGGTTGTTTGACAATGTTACGATATCCCTTAAATGTATAAGCGCACTTGCTTGATGCGCATTATTTTTTAGTATGGAAGTTCGTCTAAAACTAGGTTGTATAATTATAAGGAAAAAAACGATGTATAATGCATTACTCCAATCACTATACGCATTATATATTATTTTTGTATTAGGCTTTAGGAGTTCGTCTTACCAATGTTGTGTTTTCCGGTTTACCTTTTCATAATTTCTCCGTTTAGGTTCTATAAACGTGAAATCTGTCAATATTTCTCCGAAATGCCTAAGGGCGGGATAAAAAATTAATTCGTATATTAACTATGTCTCCTGAGTCTTATACCCAGGGGGCAAAAGGGGTTTACCAGCTTTTGCCTGTTGTAAAAGGTTGTTCACCAGAAATGGCTTCTAAGACCCTCTAGGATCACAACTTAGGTGGACAACCTCGCGAACTAGCTACTGGAAGTCCACAGGATGAGTTTCAGGAAAATCACACCTATAATGCACTAAATAGTGTGTTTTAGCCTGAGGGTCATGAACACCGAGTCACACATCTTGCACACTTACACCACAATGCACTGCTGATTCCAGCTTGTTTTTCATGGAGGTCTTCCCTAGAGTCCTGTGCATCGTTTGATAACAAATAAGAGCATATTGCTTATTTCGTTACTGTGTCACACGTCGTTACAACGTGATACGTCACAAACGGACGTGAAATTCGTATACAGCGCATATGTATAAAAGGCAACTAATTTCTTAAAAATAAAAAATAGGCTTTATTTCGATCTTTAAAAACGTAATTCGCATTTTAGATAATTATTAAGAGCATTATATAATGAAACTAAGTATTTAAATTAATAAACAATACAAAACATAAGCAATAAAAAACAATGAAATACATAAGAATATGAGTTGTTAATGTTATAATTTGTTTAGATGTGGTTAAATTACTATATCAAATGATACACAATATATCCACAAAATCACATATTAAGATTATCCCTTGAATGATATACACGGGAGGAGGGAAGATGGTGTTCAAAAGACCAGCCTTTCATCAATGGACTATAAAAATAACTATTATCGAGGTCTACCCACCCAGTTTGGACTAAGTGTGTCTGTAGGCTTACATGACACGAGTGAGGGCGAGTCTCATTCTAGGTCTAAATGAGATACATCGTGAAGCTTGCAAAGGAGGAATAACAGACATGAACGTAGTTGGCTCATTTTAAAGGTTGGCCCCCATAAATGACCCCATAGGACCTTCTAGAAACACAACCTAGTTGGACTAGCTGCTGGAAGTCCACATGAAGCGGAACTTGAAAAGCATCTACAAAAACCCCACTAAATACAGCCATCTCTACAAACAGAGTTGAGTGTATAATGCTCCCTCTATGCTGCATCTCCGTTCATCCAGCCCACACCATACATCTGATCAGAATCGTGTCATCAGGGATAAAGAGATTGTAGTCAATGTCAATGACAACCGAACTGTAAAAGAACAGTGGTTGTTGATGCAATGTGCGCCATTTGTCACTGGCCATCTCATAAAGGTGAAGCATTTGAAGCAGTCACTGAATGGCACGCAAATCTGTTGCTGGAAGAATTTCATTTCGGTACTGATATCATACACTTCATCATACACATAGTTATACAGTTAGGCCAGCCTGAAGTCTGCTGAACAGGAACAGAGGTGTGCCCTATCCAAATGAGCCAAAGTCTATGAAGTCAGTGGGAAATGCACAGCTCCTGATCCACAGGAGTTTTTCACGATATCCAGCTACTAAAACAAACCTTTTAAGCTTACCCTGTGAAAGGTGAAAAAAAACCTGCCAATGCTTTAACATAATGACATTATCACTCGGACACGAGAATTCACAATTAATATGTACATCACCAAAGCAGACCAGTCTAAGAATTCCGATCTGGGAAAACTGAGAGCTTAACAAATATTGAACAACGAGTCAACTCTCTTGAAGCTACTGCCTCCTAAAGAGGACTCTTTTCTCCTTTGTCTCAAACGAGCTTCTCATGCCATCATTGATAAAAATGCGCACATTCCCAAGCCAAACATTCCATCATGTACAGAGTTGGGATAGTCCCTCAATGATAGAAAAGCAATTATAGTGTCAACTACACAGCAATCCTGGGCAAGACAATATCATGTTGATGTGTTAAAGGGTGCAAGAATAATTGTTCCTATACATGAAGAAGGCGGTTTCATGCTTTGGAATTGCTTAAAATGTTTCACCTTTGTGAAGGGACCACTGCTGTTCTTTCTGTTATCCTATAAGGCAAATCAGAAACGTTTGGTTTGGCACTTTGGTTTCCTCTTGTAGAACTTCACTAGGCTAGTCTTCCTACCACTTCACATACTGCCGGGTTCCTTGAACAGAGTAGGAGGAATGTTATATCAATGAACGCATGCTTTTCCTATGAAGTCACATGTCAAGCTGTCTATTCCCGATGACACGACATAGTTCATGATGTGTGCTGGATAAACTGATGAATGAAGGTGCAGCATATATTTCAACTTGGCAGAGATGAGTGGTTTGGTGTAGTGAGTGGTTTGGTGTAGACGGGGTTTTCAGTATACGCTTGACGTGGACTTCCTGCAGCAGATAGTCCGCAAGGTTTTGCACACAAGTTGTGTTCCTAGAAGGTCCTATAAGCCACTTTATGGGGCCAATCCTTAATAACAGTACCCCCTTCCAAGCTTCATAATGTACCTCCTTTAGGAACTAGTAAAAGACTGATTTGAACTTGTCATGTAAGCCTTCAGTTACACTTCGTCAATACTGGGTGAGTAGTCCTCGATTATAATTATTTTTGGAGTCCACTGATGGTCTTGTGACCCCCTCCAATCCCCCCCCCCCCCCACAAAAAAATACACACACACATACACACTTACACACACACACACACACCTCCTCCGTAATTGATTCAAATGATGAAAAGTTATGATGTTTAGGATGGATTTTGTATCGTTTTATCGCAATCTAAACAAGTTAATACATTGACAACTCATATTCTTATGTATTTTTTTGTATTGCTTTTGTTTTGTATTGATTTATTAATTTACATAGTTGGTGTCATTGTATGATGCTCTTAATAGGTATTTCAACTCGAATTAGGTTTTTAAAGATAAAAATATAGCCTATTATTAACTCTTAAGGAGTTATTTGCATTTCATAAATACGCGCTGTATTCGAAATTTCACGTCCATGTGTGACGCATCACGTTGTAGCGACGTGTGACACAGTAATCAAAGATGCAACATGCTCAAATTTGGCATCAAACGATGCGCAAGACTCTATGGAAGACCGTCATGAAAAAACAAGCTTGTATCACCATGCATTGTGGTGTAATCGTGCAAGATGTGTGACTGGGTATTCATGACCCCTAAGGCTAAAACACACCATTTAGTGCATTAGGTGTGGTTTTCTTGAAACTCATCCTGTGGACTTCCAGTAGCTAGTTCGCGAGGTTGTCCACCTAGGTTGTGATCCTAGAAGGTCCTAGAAGTCATTTTTGGTGGCCAACCTTTTACAACAGGCAAAAGCTGAAATCCTAAAAAAAATGGTGGTTTGCCCCCTGGGTATTATGAGAAACATGAAAGCCGTACCGGTGTGTCTATGTTAACTCACTCAATACGAGACCTTTATATTATCATGTATCATAACTATATAGACACAACACTGTCTGAGAGGGCATGATTTACTTTAGGGGTTATCCTTTTTAGAGCGGTGTGTCTCAAGATATTCTAATTGGCAAATAATTTATACATATCTTTTTTTTAAATATCCCACAAATTAATGGATATGTTTTTAAAAATAATTTCATGGCGGAGGAGGAGGGCTGGGTTGGGATTTGATGTGTAAAATGTCTCCATAATGATGAAGATATCTATGATTAAATTGTAAAGCGTTTCGGAACGCTTTCCGATTGAAACAAATATAGGCAGTAGGCGATATAATCTGACATCAATTTGCAATTTTGTTCACTAGATGAACAGTGTTCTTTTTTGTTATAAAACTTTCACACGTCATTCAGAATAATCTGCCGATGATATTGGTATATGATTGAAGTCTCAAATATTACTTTTGGAAATATCTCATAAAATTAATGAATCACTTGAAAGCATATTCGAAAGTAATGCTGGTGTTATTTTTTCACAGTCTATCATGGTGGGTGATGCAATTTCCGTTTGTACCAATTTCATCTCGCAGGTTTTAGCGGCAATTGGTTTGTAATATTTCATGTTAAAGGGATAATACAGTTTTGGTCAAACTGAATTTTAGTAACTAAACTTGTACGTTATCATTCAAAACTTCTCTTATAAATCAACCATGAATGCTAAAAAGACATCGTATCGGGTAAGTTATGAAGCTGTTTCAATTAAATGCAACATTAAATTTTAACGGAATATGGTGCCCTACAAACAACACCTGAAAGTTTCAAAAGTAAAACAAAAATGAGAAAGTGATTTTAAATAAAATTAAACAAGAGAGAGAAAGAGAGAGAAAAAAAGAGAGAGATTATTCGAAATCCACTATGGTATGATAAACTAAACTGGAACAGATTTAATGAAAAATTTCTTTAAATTATCAAATGAATGGGTTCGGCTTATATCTATTATTCCAATGATAACTTATGGATTTTCAGATTTGTCTCTAGATCGATTTTAATCGAATGAAGTTTATTCTGTCTTTGTCATCGTGTGATTTGTCAAATATTAAACTGAGTTTGTCATTACCTCGCACAAATATATTTCATGAAGCTCCCTCTCCACCGAAAATGTAACATCCCTTTAATGAGTGTTTACATAAAATATTTACTGGCGTGGGAGGGGAACATTACTAAACGATTCGAAATGCTAACGAGGAGACTTATAATGTCTACCCTAAATAGCATTTCAAGTCCAGAGAAAGAAGGACATTTACCGACAAGGGAGAGTCTAAATAGTCATAATATTAGATACTCTCTGAATAATATAACAACATGTACCTTTCAACTCATTCAGTCAGGCCCGAAAGCACATTGGTTTAAAAATTCCTAACAGCTGAGTTCCCCCCTTTTTCCAGCTGTTGGCCTAGTGTCGTAAAACGGTCAATGCGTGACTCAAAACATCTTTCGGGTTTGCTGAACAATTTGCTGCGATTATATTTTCGAGATGAGGTAAGGAATGGGATGAATATCGTAACGTTTAGTTGCTTTTTGGTTTAATTTTAGGGTTTAATTCGAGGAAGTAATACGTGCAGTGCGTGAATAAAGCGATCGATATTGTATTTTTTTTTAACGAAATCACAAAGTATCGGTCGTCTGTTTTGCCGTCTTAATCGAATGATAACAAACTAAAATCGATTGCGTTCAAAACCAACCTATTTATAATTTATTTTGTATCGTAAACATGGGTATTGATTCCGGCGTTTAACATAACACTTGTAATCGATAGTATCGCAGGAAACGTTGTCATACTTATATCGATAATTTTCTTCTCCTCCGCTCTGGGGTGGAATACGACACTCTAAGACCGATCATGATTAACTAAGTTGACACCACGTAAACGTCGAAAGAAAATATTGGTCATAAACTATCACCAGATATTGCAAGATCTTTTTTGCGTGTTACCCCAAAGGGTGAATGCAAGTGCGGTGGCGTACCCCAGGTCAGTCTTAACGTAAGGGAAAGATTTATAGAAAAGGGGGAGGGGGTAGCTTGTTCCTAAGATTACCAACATCTATGTCATTAATATTATGTATTTTCTTCACGGGCGTGGGGGCTGGATTTATCTCAAAGGGGCGATAGCATCAACCATAGCACTGTGTGTTTGGCAGGCGAGAGGAGGAGAAACGGCCTCAGGAAGTGGGTGGATTTGTTCATCTTGGTTACGCATTGTACGAATGTACGGCGTGTCGATTTCAATCATCAAGTGTCGTTTTTGTCTGTCTGTGGCCCCGCTCGCTATCTTGTCCCCCGAAGCATTCGTCAAGGTTACTCGTAATGGTCGTT
Source organism: Echinarachnius parma (assembly GCA_037951105.1). NCBI lineage: Eukaryota > Metazoa > Echinodermata > Echinoidea > Clypeasteroida > Echinarachniidae > Echinarachnius > Echinarachnius parma. The sequence continues at coordinate 4,605 of JBAMJV010013611.1, read as the reverse complement.
GACATTAATATTACGGCGTCCTTTTCAGTGTCGTTCGTCAGCATGCCATTTCTCACCCGATATTTGTTTTCTTCATTGTTTGCGGCAGAATTTGGTACTTCGCTCAGGAAATGTGAAGACTTCTTCATCTCAAACGTTGTTGAAATGTGCAACAACTAACAAAGGATTGATGAATTGTGTATTCCCGTGATACGATGTCAGCTGAGTGATATGGTAAATGAATGTCATAATGTCCGAGTAATGAGCGAAATGTAAAGTGATATTTGGTAGCTCATTGTACTAATTTTTGTTTACATAGTTGAAAGTCTCACACAGAAGCTTTCAAATCCAAACACCCTCATTCATAGATATCTTTACAAACGAACGAAAACAATTTCTGTAAACTGAAACATTTTCAATGCTTCTATCGGTAATTGGATCGAATTTGTTTACAGTTAAGTGTGTCATGAAACTTTGACCGGAACATTTACGTTGCCTTGTTCCGCTAAGCATTAGTCATGTTAGTCAAGTTTGCTCCTTATGAACATTGACATCGACATTTTGGAGTTTTATTGATTGCTATTTTTCATTTCGCGCCGATTCAAGGGCATCTTGTGCCTGTCATGGCCCAGATCATGTAGATGCGGCGGGCGGTGATGAACAAAGTCTGTATTATCAGTTTCCTCGCCTTTATGAAAGGCGGCTCGTGCAAAAGTTGAACTTTGTACAAGATTTAAAATTGTGATATCAATATTCATTTTTCCCCCCGTGATATGATAAATCAAAGCGATTGGCATTGGAAAATTATCACTGGGTGAAAGCAGGCGAATATTAATAATGCTTTCAGCTATGCTGCAGCTACGTCTTTTTTCGGTTTCGCCCAATTGTTCTCATTAATTAAGCCTAATCATATACCAGAACTACCTACATTACGTACCCTGTTATAGAGCTAGAATTTTACTGAGATAATCTGTATGATGCTCGGTAAAGATAATCTCGATTACCAGTTATTGTCAACATAATTGTTCACTACAGACTTTGTCCTCTTGTTGTATATAGGTCTCAGGGGCGTCGATCCTGGGGGGGGGGGGGGGGGCAGGGGGGCGGTCGCCCCCCAATGCAAATATTGGGGGGGCGAATATATCATTTCGCCCCCCCCAATAATTCCGAAAATGAGGAAGAAAAAAATCGAGTGATATAATGCCAAAGAGGGGAAAGACACATTTATCAATAATTAATCTTCAAAATAGCCGTTTTTTGGTTTGAAAAGGACTGTAAATCTCTTTTTTGCGCGCGCTTCGCGCGCATACAGTTTCTCATATTGCAAGTTGCATTTTGGTTGCGGGAACTCACCTTTCGAAATGTGTTGGGCAGTGTAATTTCTCAAACGCACACCTCAAACGAAGTTTATTAAACCCTCATCTATAGATAGCACACCGTCACAGAAAATAAAATAATCTGAAATATATCTTTCAGTCAATTCGGTCCATATGCGCTGAACGCAAATCAAATTGGAATATCATGTCCCCCCCATATTTGTAAGTGGAGGAGATTGTCCCCCTCCTTTGTCATTATGTATCTTTGGTTCCATACTTATATACTTCATATTACGTGAAATTTCTGTCTCAGGTGTGGCACCAATCGCACAATTTTACGCCCCAAAATACAAAAGCTCCCTACTGTGGGAGGGGGACACCCCCTCCCACACCCTCCCCCGCTCGGTCGCTTCGCTTCCTCGCAATGTCTCTCCTCCACTTTTGAGAAGTTGTTGACGCCCTTGCTTAGTTTCATGGGAGCCCAATGCCCTAGACTATATCGATGGCTCTATAGTATACAGGATCACGTGGATCCATCTCATGCAAGGCTCAATCTTTTCCTCGCTATGCCCTTTAAAATACGTTACGAGTAGGTTCACTATTTTATACAAGTTTAACACCCATGATAGGAGTTGCACATGTCTGAAATCTAAAAGCTTCCGGGGCTCTGCCCCCTGGACCCCCATTATTGTCCCCAAATGTGGGTGCCCCCAAAGTCAGGTCTTCGAGCCATCAAGACACTTTCAATGAGCGCATAATAAAACTTCCGGGCATGCCAATGTGGGGCTTTTAGCTCTCTCAGTGGTCACTCTGGAAAATTTTTCAAATTTCGCCCCCCCAATCGCAAAAACGGATCGACGCCCCTGATAGGTCTGCCTTAAAGGACAATGAAACTATGGTTCTGGCTACTATTATCATTTAGAGGGTGAACAGACATTTAATTTTATACATGACTTGGCATTTTTGGCCCTACTGGATCCATAAACCCAAATTTTAATAATTGTTACGGCGGCAAAAGATGATGGGAGCGGGCATGTTCGTGTAACTACCCGACATGCTTTACAAATTCTGACGGCTGTGCGGATGCCGAACAAAAAGATTTGCAGACTCATCAAAGCGTCTTCAAGTATTAAACAATGGTTTGGTCCGGTGAATGCAGGAATGCATCATAGATCGATCTCAGTAGTCCGCACAGACCTAACAATGGCGGCCTCCAGCGTTCGCGTGAATAGTGTCTACCCGTTAGTGTTTGCACATAATTCTTTCAAAGTATTCTTGTAATTAATAGATGGTAAACATAAATTATCGAACTTTTTCTTTAAAGTTAACAATATATCATTCTATACACAACTGCTTGCGCAATGGAGATTTGATGATTTAAAATGATACATTTTGCTATTAACAATGTATGCTATGCAATAATTAAATTCGCATGCAAATACTCCAGAGCCGTTTTTTTTATATTTTGCGCAATCATTTTTACACCGACGTAATTGTTATGAGGATGTGGTGTGATTGGTACAAGACTGGTAGAACGCGCGCTTTCCAATCGTGAGATCCCGAGTTCAAACCCTGTCCACCACCATTGTTCTTAAGCAAGACAATTTTATCCACAGTTGCTGCTCTCTTCCAGGTGTATAAATGGGGACCCGGTAGGAAGTGAAAGCCTTAATGTGAAAGACCTTCTCAATGACCATGAGCCACTTAGAAGGAATGCTCCGGTATAAGGTGAAAGCCTTTATACGTGAAGGACTTCCTCAATGACCATGAGCCACTTGGAATGAATGCTCTCCATAGAGTGGAGATGGTGCACACAACGCGTGCTGGCTTGCATTATATCACATCACCAGGGTAATACAGCGCAAGGCGCTTAGAAATGATATGGTATAATGTTAATAAATCGAACTTATTATCATTATTATACCATAAGTCTATATATTTTGACACGATTGGCCCTTCATAAGCCTACTTGCCTTTGCTGGTCACGTATTGTTTTCTACATCCAGGCCGTGCATACAGATGAAGGAATTACATGCATGATCCGATGTTGGTTAAGAAATCGAACGCCACTCGACAGAAAAATAACAACACAACATGGCGAATGAGAACACGAAATTTGCAGTCAGGGTAAACATATTGATGACCTACAATTGATGACGTCCCAGAACATGTTACACAGAATAAATTCATATATCGGAATATTTTTGGTGATACTGTTGTTTCACGAATGATTCATATGTTTAAAGGGGTAGTACAGTTTTGGTAAGGCTGAACTTTCAGTAACCAAACCTGGACATGTAACATTATAAACTAATAGTTATAACTCTACCATGCTCGAAAGGTTATACAAAATTACAACCGACTAAGTAAAAAGCCTGTTAAAAAGCGCTTTCTAAAAGGCATTGGTTTCAACCATTTTTCATACAAAATTATGCATTTGATGTTTTATTTAAATAATTATTAAATAGAGAGATCGTCAACAACTATTAAAAACGCTTTTGAAATTTTGAAAAAGTGCAAGCATTTTAAAAATTTGTTGAAAAAATCATCTAATTATTTGGGCTCCAAATAATTATAAGATCAGATATATTTATGATATTTCAGCCGTTTCTGGGTCGATTTTGACCAAATAAAGATTATTCTGCCATCGAAATTGCATGTTCTCTCAAATTCGACACTCAGTTTTTCATTACCTCACAACAAAAATTGTGATGTGCAGCGCCCTCTCTACCAAAGCTAAACTACCCCTTTAATTCACGAACAAAAAACCTGCATGTTTATTATCAAATACAATTAGCAAACATTACAAACGGCCTCGCCTTTTAAAAGTAACAGTTAACATTAAAGACACAACATGTGTTCAAATGGTCGAACGACCGCTTTAAGACTTTGTCTTTATTTTGTAAAAGACTTGAACCGTTTAGTTTCAGCTTTCTAGTGCATGTTAATCGATATTTCAACAAAAAGTCGATTATCAGGAAAGCCATGAAAGCCACGGCGTTTTTGACTGACAAGACGCCTTAGGTAAAATGCAAACGACAAACTAAATTGTTATTTGCCGCCTTTGCCATATTAAAGCATTTTTTAGAATATATCTACGGGAATCTGGTGTGCCATGTATGAGGGTGACGGAAATCCAGTGATTGAGCAGATACATACATGTACGTATTGAAGATATTCCCAAAGCAAATGTATAATATTATAGTAAATAATTTGAGCTATTGAAAATAAGCAAAGAAATATGGGCTTCGTCGTGAATCGAACCCGAGACGTTCAGATGGCTAAACCCTACTTACCCTACCCTACAAGA